>PVJI01010659.1:0-59404 GCA_004026765.1 Micronycteris hirsuta | reverse complement strand
CGGTGCTGTATTTGTGCGATTCCTGCATGTGGTGCGTAGCTGTAGAGTATTCAGCCCTGGGGTGCGGCACTCGGTTGTGCGGCTCTGCCGCTGTTCCTGTATCTACTCCCCTGTGGACAGGTGTCTGAGTGACTTCCGGTTGGTGGCTGCTATGAATAACATCTGTGTCTGCCTTTTGGTGAAGTGCTGGATGCATGTCTGCTGCCTGAAACCGCTGGGACACTCCCTTTGTATTTGGTTCTGCACGGCTGAGATGTAACAGTTTGTGATTTCTTGGTACATCTGAATGTTCAACGCCCTTTTGCTTGTTTTCATTCTTTCAGAATCCAACGAAGGCAGTAGATTGGATTGTGTGAATACACCAGTGGAAGGTGAGTTGGAATTGGTCATGTTCAGGGTCAAGGGTAAGTTCTTGTTGCTGGAGGAAGAGGTGGCAGGAACTTAAAAAAACCTCACAGAGCCCTGGCTGGTGTAGCTCAGTGGATTGAGTGCGGGCTGCGAACCAAAGGTTCGCCGGTTCGATTCCCAGTCAGGGCACATGCCTGGGTTGCAGGCCAGGTCCCCAGTGGGGGCCACGTGAGAGGCAACCACACATTGATATTTTTCTCCCTCTCTTTCTTTCTCCCTTCCCTTCTGTCTAAAAATAAATTTTAAAAATTAAAAAAAAAAACCCTCACAGAAAGAGATGCAGCCAAAGTTCTTTTGAAGATGCAAATAATTCATAGATAATCATCACTGATGTTTCCATTGACCTTCATACTTGGCCATGTCCCGGCCACGTGGGAGGAGAGGTGCTACATCCCCATCTCTGTGGATGCAGACACAGTGGCTCAGAGCACCTCCGGAAGTGCCCCGGACCTCACTCACGGGCAGAGGAGATGACGCTGGGGCAGCTTCTGCCTCTCCTGCGAATCCCGTGCTCTGGTCCCAGCCCCACCTGCCCCCCGGAGCTGGTGCTTGCTCAGCTTTGGAAGAGCTCCGCACTGCCCAGAGTAGGAGTCTGTCAGGTGCACCCGGCAGGAGGGGGACAGCCGCCACATTGACCCCCTCACAGTGCAGGACTCTGCACAGGGCGGTCCTGGAGATACACCCCCGCACCCAGGCAGCCGTTCGCCTGGTGGCTGCCATGGCCTTGGTCCGGTGCATGTGGTCGCAGGGGATTTATGCACTACTGGGGTCACGCTAGATGCTTAGTGTTTGCTGCTCTAGTGGCTCACACCTAAGGGTGAATTTGCTGGTTTATAACTCAGGGACAGTATGTGGCTGGTCAAGGACAGGCTGTAGAAATCACTTAAAGGATCAGCTTTTCTTACTGTCTCATCTCCCAGCCCAAGTTATTCTCATCTTAACATAAGACAGCAGCATAAGCCTTCTGGTCTACCTAACAATGCATTACCTGGGGGGCTGTTGCTGATGATGCTTCTTGACCTACTTTGGCTTGAGGTACAGACAGATGCCCTAGAGTCCATATGCCAGGCCCCCTGGAGATTAAGACTTGCTCTTCTGTCTTCCAAGGGTATAGTGCTGTGGCGGTTGTCAGGAAATCAAATGCTGGCCTCACCTGGAATTCCCTGAGGGGTGCGAAGTCCTGCCACACCGCTGTGGGCAGGACTGCAGGCTGGAACATCCCCATGGGTCTGCTCGTCAACCAGACAGGCTCCTGCAACTTTGGTAAGGAGACCTGAGAGAGGAGGGTGGGCGTCCTGGGGGGCGGGGACCTCCGGGAAGGGAGGGCTGCCCTCGGTCCTGGGGCTCGGACTGGCGCGCTGCACAGCCGCGCATGCCCCGTGCACCCCACTCCGCGGTGAAACGCTGGCCTGTCAGTCCGTTTCTCTGCACCTAAGAATGCGTGAGGGCTCTGAGCAGCACAAGTGGTACCTTTTACCTCCTGGCACTTCAGATCTAAGTTCCTCACCCGCCCTGGCTTCCTAATTTGGGAAAAGGCGCTATTGGCCTCACGTGACTTCTGTTACTGAACAGAACTGACCTCTCAGTCCGCCCTGCAGCGGAAAGAGAATAGGACCTCAAGGCTTCAGCTTAACCTGCTCCCAGCCCTTTCTCTCTCCGCCACACCCCATGCCTAAGCCCCGCTCTAGCTGCTGTGGGCTTGGTGACGTGGAGGTGTGTGGCACTGCTTGGGACAGTGACTGTGTTCTCTTTGTCCCAGGCAATAGAAGGAACCTGCACCAAGCTGGGTCCCCTGCTAGGTAGAGGCCGCACACGTTAACTCAGGTAGGAAGAGCTGACTTCCCATGCTCCGCCTCTCCAGGTGAATTCTTCAGCCAAAGCTGCGCCCCTGGGGCAGACCCGAACTCCAACCTCTGCGCCCTGTGCATTGGCAATGAGCAGGGCCAGGACAAGTGCGCCCTCAACAGCAATGAGAGGTACTACAGCTACAATGGAGCTTTCAGGTGAGCGCTGCGGCCGGGCTCTACCAGGACAGGGCCTGGTGCCCCTTGCGTTTCTAAGGGGCCAGATCTGGCCTGTCACAGCAGAGCTGGCGTTCCCTTGGGGGTCTGCTAGTGGGCAGTGCCAGTGAGGGCTCCTCCCACCACACTCACAACCCCAGGAAGTGGAGGCGGGCCTTGGGCTGTCTGACCTCCGCTCTGCTCCCTGGTGCCTGGAGGCAAAGCCAACCTCAGTGGGCCCCAATGTCCTCATCCCCAAAGAAAATGGATAGAGCAGGCGGTATCTTAAGTCCTATCTACAACGCAGTTTTATAGGGGAGGAGTTTTTCTTTTCCTTAGTCACCATCCTGTCCCCCACTCTGTCATTCCACTTTTCTCTCTGATTTTGGCCTTAGAAATGACAAAGAATACCAGCAGTATTGTGGTGTTATTCTCCACAGGTGAAGTGAAAAATAACCAAAAAATAGGTTTTGAAATTATTTGCCGTGCATAGCCACCCCCCACGTTTTGTAACCCCATTCCCTGGGACGTTGCTTCACGGTGGCACTTGCTGGGTAGGTAGGGGTTTGAAGCACCGAGTCCTCCCACTCCTTTTGCTCCCTGCTCCAGGAATATATTTCGCCACCAGATGGCGCCGTGTGTCTGAGAGTGACACGCTCAAACTGGTCTTCAAAATGTTTCTTGTGAATTCCGTAGCCTTCTCTCCAGTGACGAGGTGATATAAAACGAGCTTTTACAATACTAGACTCTGAGTGACTCGAAAAATATTTTGTGAATGTACAAACCTGTCTTTCAGGGATGAAGGATTTGCAAATGGAAAAGTTGTGATGTGATCTTACTCAGAAATATTGAATAGACACATCTCTGACAAAAGCCCAAAGGAATCATTCAGGGTTTTTTGGCTTTTCCCCGAACCTATGGCAAGGTATTATTTCACTGGGAATACCTAGGCTTCAGTATTCCTATTTATACTAGGGGAAAAGGCTTTGCTTTTTTTTTTTTTTTTATTTTATTTTTTTTTACTTTTACTTTTTTATTATTTGGAAACTTCTCAGGCAGATATTTTTCCTAATACTAACCTTTTTTCCCCCATTTGCTAGTGTTTATTATATTATTAATTTCATAGAAAACTTGGGGCTGCTTCTTTGCCACTGAAATAATTAATGTAAAGTTCTCATCAAAACATCATGCTTTGCCTTTTGTTCAAACTGAAAGCTGGAACCTGAAGTCCTGTTTACCTCTGTATTTCCAGCACCCTCATATTGCCGGGTGTTCATTTTTAACTCTCAGCTGTTGCCGGTGACTTCCTCCTCAGGGAAAAGAAGATCTAGGCCCTCATTCTGTTCCCGCGCCTCTCCTACCCACAGCCCCAAACGTCGTTCCCTTTTAGCTCCCAGCAAGATCACGTCGTGTTCAGTGCTTACGTTCTTATGAATATTATGTAAATACTAGTCTCATATTAAGATGTGTTCCAATAAGATATTTCCCTCACTGTACAAAGGGCCTGTATGCTCTGTACAAAGTTAATAGATGCCCCACAGTGAGATGCACTAATCAACTGCCCAAGAGTGAGGCCCATGCTTGTCCAGACACCAGGCCGCCGGAGAGCGCCGGCTCCTGGGAGAAGTGCCAGAGGCGTGGAAACCAAAGCAACGACAGGCAGGGGGTCCAGGGACAATATAGGAGAGAGAATAAAACTTCTCCATTTGCGCTGCAATTCACACCATTAAAAAGGCGAAAGGGGGTGCAGCGTTCATGAAACAAGAACGGGAAGATCTGAGAAGGAACGGCCAGGCTACACAAAGAGCTTTTAGGAAGTGAAAAATAACCATAAAAACTCTTTCAAATGACATCATGATTAGACTGTGAAACTGAGCAAATACCTCAGACACTAAAAGGGAAAGAAGGGCAAATAATACAAAAATGTAAATAGTTAGACAATTAGGCGGTAATCCAGGAGAGTCTGTAGTTGAAGAATTAAAGTTTAAAGAGAAATCAGAGAAAGAGTATGGAAATTATCAAAGAAATCACGAAGTAAGGGGCTACGATTTGAGCTTCCACACTGTGGATTCTCACTCCGTTCCTCGATTCCAGTGTGGGCGCTCTGCCCTCCGCTGTGTTTGCTCCTCCGCTGTGTTTGCTCCACAGTGGTCAGCGTCCCTGTGGGCAAACCTCGGTCTTCTGCCAGGGCGGGGGGCTGCGTGGGATAGGAGGGCGCCTAAAGGCCCCTGTGTAGGCCCGATCCAGTCCTCCTGTCCTCAGTCATTTTCCACGGCCTTCTAGTTCCTGCGCCTTTCCGGGGTTCCGCAGGGTTCCGCAGGGTTCCAGCTTGTATTGCCCTGCTGGGCCAATTACCGCCCGTTCGTTTGCTCTCTGACTTCCATACGTTGTCATTATGATCTTCTCTCTTTCTCTCCTTGCGCCGCTCACTCTCATGGGTTTACAGCTTTAAAAAAAAATCCCATAAAAATCACTTTATTGGGGCTTTAGAAGGAGGGAAGCCACACATATGTGTTCAGGCTTCTATTTTAAACCCAAAGTTCCCGGAAATATTTGTCTTTATCTTTTCCGTGTTTACTTCAGTGTTGCAGATTTTGGAATGTATATTGCAAACAGTGATGAAAACGCAATAGTTTCTCTTCTCTGACCATGTGTTTATCCTCTGGAACGTCTTAGGTGCCTGGCTGAGAACGCCGGAGACGTGGCATTTGTGAAAGCCGCCACTGTCTTAGATAACACGAACGGTAAGTGAGGTGCTCCCTTCCCCGTCAGTGCGGAGTCTATGGCGTCACGGCACCTCCTGGTCGTCACGTTTGCGGCGGGGACGAGGGCATACGGTTTCCAGACCCCTAAGTTCATCTTGAAGTTTTTTACTTTGTTATGTGACATGGTGATGCCTGTAGTGTCACATGGATGCTGAAACAGTCCTCTCTGTCTCTGTCTCTGTCCCTGTCTCCCTCTCTCTCTCTCTCTCTCACACACCAGCAACACTCTAAAGCAAGTATCTCCTGGCTTTGTCCAGACAACCACAGAAACACATGTCTTCCTACCCCAGCCTGTGGGAGACTGAATGTGGATGATATTGCAAAAAAAAAAATCATTTATGCAAATAAGATTTCCTTTTTAAAAAGGAAGCAGGGACCCTTCACTCAGTCCCGTGTGAGTGCCCATCTGGAAACTCCCTGGGAGTAAACGGAGACAAGAATCACAGGCAGATGCAGACGGTGGAAGGTAAACTACCAGCCCATGTTGAATAATCACTCTCTCTCGACATCTCTGGATGAAAAGCACAGCGACCGAATTCAAGACTCCCAGCTGCGCCCCTCTCCTCGGTCCCACTCAGCCTCACCTCCCCTCCCCTCCCCCTCAGCAGGGGCCTTGCCATTTCGTCCCCTAAGAAAGAACTGCCCGACTCTCTGCCTCCCTCCTTCAAAGATATCCACAGTCACGGCTGCTGCTCCTTCCTCCTCATGTCTTTCGGGAGAGTGGTCGAGGCCAGACATGTAAATTTCGAATGACCTCAATATCAAATGGACAAAGCCGACAGAGAGGGTGGGGTGCTTTCTCGAGGGGAGATGGCAGGAGAGAAGCAAGGGCCTGAACAGTGAACCTGCATCTGCACAAACAGACAAGCATGCAATTCCGTTTAGAATTTTTTTTAAAGATTTTACTTATTTTATTTTTAGACAGAAGGGAACAGAGGAAGAAAGAGAGGGAGAAAAACATCAATGTGTGGTTGCCTCTCACGTGGCCCCCACCAGGGTCCTGGCCTGCAACCCAGGCATGTGCCCTGACTGGGAATCGAACCGATTACCCCTTGGTTTGCAGCCCTCGCTCAATCCACTGAGCTACAACAGCCAGGGCCATTTAGAATTTATGAACCATTCACCTAAGTGATCTCCTGGGATCAGATGTCAACTTTAGTTTTAAACTTCTGCACTGTACTTTATTGGAATTGACTAAATATATTTTTAAAACTCAGAAGACTTCCTTCTTTTGTCTGGTCCCACTAAGAGCACTGGACTGGGAAAGAAAATAGGAAAGAATTTCTCCTTGAACATAAACCAGCTGTTCTTTTTTCTGGAACTCACTGAAAAAAATATGGCACAGATGGAGGGTTTTCTTTTTAAAAGCTAAAAAATTTAACAGCTTTATTGCGACACAATTCACATACCATAAACCCGCCAGTTCAGAGTGTACAGCTCAGTGGTCTGCAGTACAACCACCCCCACAGCCCAATTCTAGAACGTTCACATGACTGCAGGAAGGAACCCCATTTCCACACAGGCACTCGGCCTGGCCAGCACCTGATGCCAGCCGTGTAGATGCTCCAAGCAGAAAACACAGGCACTCAGTAAGAAAAAAAAGAGAAATGGGACCCTGTAGCTGTCGGCAGTCACTTCCCCACGCCCAGAGCGGCAGCCATTCATCCGCTTTCCGTCTCCCTGGGTTCGGCTGCTCTGGACAGTCCGCATGGGTGGAATCCCGCACTGCCTGGCCTTCTGTGACTGGCTTCCTTCCCCGAGCATCACGCTTTCGAGGTTCCCCCGTGTTGTGACACGTGTGAGCACTTCCCTCCTTTTCCTGGGGGGCAGTGATTTCTTCTCTGTCCTTCACAGCACTGAGACCCCAGTGCGTGCGTTGTAGGAGGCTGGTGGATGGCGGCCCCCAGAAGGATGCTTTGTCTGATGCCACCTTCTTCTCTCCCCAGGAAGGAGCACTGAAGCGTGGGCTAAGGATCTGAAGCTGGAGGACTTTGAGCTCCTGTGCCTTGATGGCACCCGGAAGCCTGTGACTGAGTTTGAGACCTGCCACCTGGCCAGGGCCCCGAGTCACGGGGTGGTGTCTCGGGCAGAGAAGGCACCATACCTGGAGCAGGTGCTGCTGGACCAACAGGTGGGGACCACCAGGGCCTCCTGCCCTTTCTAAACTGTCAGCTGGGGCAGTCACAGAGCTAGGTCAACCAGCCCATCCCGAGCCTTCCTTTCCAGTCCCTCTGCTTGAAGCTGGTGGTGACGGTACTTGTGTTGTACTGCGGGGGGATCCAGAGTCTCAGTGAGGGCAACAGAGGCTTCCGTCCCGGGATTTCTGGGGCTGACCTAACCCCTGCCCAGAGTCTCGTGTCCCGAACCTGAGCTCACTGCGCAGCTCAGACCCGGTTATTCTCCTTGTCGCTTCTTTTGTTCTTCAAGTGGATGAGGGTCACTACTGAGCCTTCCTCCCGCCACCAGGTAGAGTGGCTTCCTCAACGTTCTAGACAAGGCAGCCACGTTTGTCCTCCCTAAAGATGCCAAACCCAGAATGTCTGTCACTTTAAGGCTGCCTATGAGAAGTGGTGTGAAGGAAATCCCACCATGTCCTTCAAGTCTGTGATTCTCTATTGAAACTTCTAGTTTTGTATTAAAATACCATGTCTCTGGGTGAGCTTTAAAGATAGGGGCCCTGGAATGGCACCGATAGGCACACTAAGCGGCGTTTACGGCGTCCGCACGCTGGGGCTGGTGAGAGGTCGCTGTCACGGAGGTGCTCAGTGTCCCAGCGCAGCCTGCGGGAGCTCCGGGCGCGGGAGAGGGACTATGGCCGAGAGAGGTTAAGTGACCTGATCAGTGGCAGAGATGATTTCCAGTGCAGACGGCCCCTCTGGGAGAGCTGGCCGATTAGAATGCCGCTGGTGACCCACGTCGGGGGCAGGTCTCAGAAATCCTCAGCTGTCACTTAGTCACCCCTAGCAAGTTCTAAGGAAAGAGCACACAGATTAAGAAGGAAGGAGAGACAGCGGGAGGGGAGATCAGAGAGGTTGAGGGCCTGGGGCTGCCCAGGGCGGGTCTGCCGCCTGGGCCCCGGGGAAGCAGGAGGACACGGGGCAGGGGACACTCGGCCAAGGCAGTGGGACAACTCCAGAACTCAGCTCCTTTCGCCCCTGTTTGTCCCAGGGTTGATCCTGGGGGCGGGGGGAGCACCCTCGGCCTCCCGAATCCACCAACTTGCCTGCTTTCCTTGGCTCCTCACTTGCTGTCGGCCCCTTTGACACAGGCCAAGTTTGGAAGAAATGGCAGCGACTGCCCAGGCAAGTTCTGCCTGTTCCAGTCTGAGACCAAGAACCTCCTGTTCAACGACAACACCGAGTGCCTGGCCAGACTCCAGGGCAAAAGGACGTACGAGGAATACTTGGGGCCAGAGTATGTCATGGCGGTTGCTAACCTGAAGCAGTGCTCGTCCTCGTCCGGTAAGCGCGCTGCAGGCGGCCTCTCTGAGCAGCCAGCACGGGTGAAGGTCAAGGTGGGAGGGCCGCGCAGCATTCTGGGGGTGAAGATGGGCATTCAAATGTTAAGGCAGTATGTTATCTTGGCGCCTCCAGAAGTTGTAATCTCGTTGATGAGGTGAAAGAATTAGAGAAAAAAATAAGGCAGCAGATAACGTTGTGAATTTTATAATTCTGACAGTGACTGTTATGGAGTTTTGGGAAACTGATGAATTGATTCAATAAAATGAAATGTGTGTATGTATGTAAACATATATGTGTGTATGTACACATGTATATACCCACATGCACACACATACACACAGACACACATGTATTAGGAAATGACAAATTCTGATTTCTAGATAGTTTCCATAAATACCAACTATAGAGAATAAAAATGCTCAAAAAACACTTTAGCCAGAAACAACACACTGACGGTGATTCAGTCCTGCAAAAGCGTTTGGAAGACTCGGGAGCGCCGTAAGGCTCCAGGCGATGATGCTGAGATTCCGGCAGGCACGGCCTCCTCTGTGGCCCCCGCCCCCCAGCCCATCCAGAGTCGAGCGCTGGAGGGAGGGGGTGGTGGTCCAGGGATGGAGGCAAGGCCAAGCATCTCTCTATCGGTGGCTCTCCACTCAGGCGACTTTGCCCTCGAGGGGACACAGGGCAATGCCCGGAGATATTTTTGGTTCTTGTACGTTAGGGGGCGCTACAGGAAGCACAGAACAGCTCTCCCAACAAGGATTTCCCAGGTTGCACCTGTGCTGCCAGGGCGGCGAAGCCTGCTCTCCACCAGCCCTGGTCCCGGGGAATGGTGCTGCAGGTGTTTCTAGGACGATGCTGGGAGGAACCCCGCTGTAGGCTGTTCTTGCCAGCAGCCGGCTCACACGGGCATGGACTACACACCCCAGAGGGCAGTGCCCGTCTGTCCCAGCTGAACCCTCGGCTCTTAGCAGCGCAGTGACTCCTTTGCGAATGGAGCCTGTGAACACTACTGCAAACAGACCTGCATAGAGATGACAGATCAGTTGCTCACGGTCCAGAAGTTAGGGGACCATCAGTGTCAGTCAGAGACGAGTTGGGAGGGGCGGTTGCGTCACCCAGGCCAGAGCAGGGAGTCAGCCAGGCTGGCGAGGGCCAGGGCAGCCGCGTGCTTCCTTGGGCCGTGGGGAAGTGTGAGTGGAGCATTAGCCTACGGTGGGGGGAAGTGCAGAAGAAAGTATCACCCTTGATTGACCCGCTGATTGGAATAGAAACCGGTTTCTGAAGGTCCTGCTCTGTTCTCTCCCACAGAACTTCTGGAAGCCTGCGCCTTCCTGAGGAGTTGAAACTGAGAAGGTGGTCCAGCCCCCTGCCACCCCCGCCAGCCCAAAGCCTTAGCCGCCATTGCCCCGGCCCCATCCCCAGGCCCGCTGGGGCCTGCCGCTCCCTTCCCGAGGGCCAGCTTGCGAGTCACACCTGTGTTCCCAATTCCCTGCTGTCACTTCAGCAAGAAATAAAACTGGAAAAGCCATGGATTTTCGTTCCTTATTAAGCATTATTCACCTTTTCTAGAATTTCATACTCAAACCTTGCGTCTGACCAAGTGCCTGCGCAGTGGGGGCTTTCCTGCCGAGGTTTTCAGTTCTGAATGGCCCTCCTTCCTGCAGTTTGGGGTGTGATGCCAGATGGTGTGGGATCGAAGGACAGGCCAGGAACTATTCTCCCCACGGACGTGTGGTTGGACGTTGGCAAAGTCGCCCCCGTCTGTGTGTAGCTGTGCACGTGCATTGTGTGCGTGTGTGCGTGTGGCTGTGTCTCCAGGGCAGGGGAGGGGATAGAGGACAGGAGTCACGGGCTCAGTGAAGGAGAGTGGATGTCAGGAAGACTGGTGAGTATTCGGTATTTTAAGTAAACAGCAGCCGGTATAGTAAATGCTCAAGTGTAGGCGTCATAGGAAAACGTGGACTTCTGTCCCTTGGCCTTACTGGCCCTCGCCGTCTGGTTAACCTCCAGTTACTAGTCTCCCTCCACCCCCTTCTCTCAGCCAACGTCTCCGAACATGGTCTGAGTGGTCACCTTCGCTTTCTTCCGCAGGTAGGGTGGGTGGTTGCGTGGCTCTTGCAACTCCCCTCCCCCGCCCCCCCGAGTAATTTGATTCTAACTGGTCCCTCTCCTGTGTTTTCTGGGAAAAGGACGCCCTGCCCTCACGAACTGCTAGGCCCAAGAGTGTTCTCAGATCTCTCCCTCCAGAGCGCTTGGCTGTTTCTGATCCTGCTGACCACACGCTTCTGCTTAAAACCCTGTTTCCTCAGCTTCCACGCCTCTTCCTCTCTCACCTCCTTCGTCTGCTTTTTGGGGGTCCTTTAAGTGTACCCTTCATGGCTTTCTTCTCCAGAGTGGTGTTTCTGACCCCAGTCTCAATGCCGTGGAAAGGAATAAAGGGAGAACCAAGTGGCTGGGTTCCAGCCACGAATGCACAGACTCGTCACTGGGGGAGTGGGGTCTGGTGCTGAGCAGGCACCTGCTCCCCGGGTGAGTCACCAGGTCAGTGGTTTGCACATAAACACCCCAGGGCATGTTCGAGTACCAGGGAGGTGTAGGAGAGAGGCTAGCAGCCCCCAGGGAGGAAAAGGTGGTAAAGATCAATGACGGGGAGCAGCTGGGATGTGGGGGGGAGATGTCCAGCGGGGAGGGAGGCCCCCGAATCCATGCAATTCTGAGACCGACCCCGAGCCTTGTGCAGTGCAGGAGGTGGGAGCCAGGGGTTATTAATTGAATTTTAAAGGAGAGTCTCACCCTGGAAAGTTGGAGGGTATGCAGACTCTGGGGTAAGGCAGGGGTAGATGGGAAAAAGGAAAGAAAAGCATGCTTTCTCAGCTATCCCGGGCAACCCTTGACGCTTTCTAGTCTTTGGAAGGAACTGACACTTGGGCTTGGTCTCAGCAAGGGAGATGCCGCTCTGAAAGGCTGCTGAGAAGCGTGTCCCACGATGGGGTGGGGGGACGAAACCCCAAACCCCACCCATAGGAAGTCCCTCAGACAGCCACGCTCACACCTTCCTGCAAAGGTTAGAAAGAGGCGTGTCAGTGCCTCTTTCTCAGTCCGCTCGGTGGCCGGGCTGCACAGTTCAAATACCAGACCCGCCGCCAGACTTCTGGTCCCTGCGGTCGTTCCTTCTCACACTGAATCTAGCGCGGGCTCTGCTCTCATGTCCTCAAACCCCAAGTTCCTTCCTGTCTTCAAGGAGAGCTCATGCCTTGCGCTCCACACAGTCCCCAGTCTTGAGCCTCCTTGTCTGCTTCTCCACCCCCAGCAGGGCCGTGAGGATGTCACATATGCTGTGTGTGTTGCCATGGACTCTGCTTTCCTGCCTGAAACCCCCTCTGTCCCTGGGTCCCCGGGGAGGTCTGCCCCCTGGCCTTTGTCTGTTTCTGCTGGTGCAGAATGGCCTCCAGCAGATTCAGGAATGTCATCTGGCCTTCTTGTTGTCAGACCCTTGCCCTCAGAAAGCCGCAGTGAGATGCTTTCTTCTCCTGGGGTTCTGCCCTAGGCCCGGTGTTTAAAATGCTGCATTTCCTAGAGCTTGGTCGTGCTACTTGAACTGTGAGGTACAGCAACGAACACCAACAAAACCCCCAAAACAGTCTTAGCATTCTGGGTCCTCCTCGCTGGGTTGGGAGAGAGCCTCAGGGGTCATCTCCTGGTCATACCTCAACATTTCAAGTTATTAAGCTTGAGATACATCACCTCCTCCACCCTCTACTCCCAGAGAAAGGGAGAGAAGGAAGACAGGCAAAGAGAGCATGACTCGGAGGGTGAGAACACTCTGTCCCAGCAGGCTCCGTCCCGGGGAACAAGCAGAAGCAAACATTCTGCGAGGACCAGGGCCAGAGAGATGCGGGGCAGGATGAGCCTTCCCCACCGCTGCCCTTCCCGCCACCTTCTGCCACCCGGCACGGGGACGCGGCCCTGCTTTACCGAGCTGGGATGGAAGGTGAAGATGGTAGAGGGCGGGTCCTCTTTTCCGAGCCCTGTCAGAGGAAGTAACACCGTCCTCATCTTCCCTGAAGCGGAATTCACCTTCTATATACATCAAGAGTCTGCAGCCAAACTGAACCGCCGAGAATACCACAGGAAGAGACCGGGCACAGGTGCGCCCACACGGGCCGGGCCGTGCGGGGGCGCAGGGGAGACGTTCAAAGCAGCAGCTGCAGAGCATTTCGTGGCGCCTGGTCCGAGTATGGTCAGAGGACGGCCTTGTTGGCCTACTAGGGCCTCTGGGCAACGTCCGAGGAAGGTGGCCCCGGCCTGGGGTATGTCCCCGGCAGGGATGGCGCCCTGGGGAGCAGTGTGGGTTGGAGTTCAGCCCCTGTGTGCCGGCTCATCTGGATGCCGTAGGAGGGCGTGGCCTGCACAGCTGCTCCGGCGGCCACAGAGGCAGGACACCGACCAGGGAGGAACAAGGTAGCCCCGACCCCCCACTTCCCTCTCCCGATGACTTCCGTGTGCTTTCACAGTTTTGCTTGCAGTGATGCTACTTCCCCATGCAGAGAACCGTAGGGTGGCTTCCAAGGTTGGGGTCCCCGTGGGGGAATCACTGGTGTTTCATCTCAGACGCCCTCCGGTCAGGCCCCTGCCTGACCTTGTTGTGTCACCGGTGACTCGCCAGGGCCCAGCAGTGACTCCCTTCCCCCGACTCCGGGCCACGTCTTTGGGACTGGTTTGGGTACATGTCCTCACCATTTTTATATCTGACTAGTGGGGACTCTTAAGTGGAATGGGTGTAGCAATTCTGAAATCTTCTACGTGTGTGTAGGGTTGAGAAAATGAGTTAATGTGTTGATGTTTGGGGACCTAGAGTAGATGCGAAAGAAGACAGATGGAAACAGGTAGGACGGCAGAACCTGTGGGCTGAACTGGGGTGGGGGGGTGTTAGTGCACACTCCTCATTTGGCTACAACTGTTTTTTTGTCTTTTGTTTTGGTAACATGGGTCTACTAATGAGAAGAATGAAATTCTTTTTTGGGGGATAACATTTTGCTTAATTGGGGTTCAGAATTAGTATTCCTTATTAAAATTGATGGCAAATGTTCATCGGTTCATGCTGGTCTGCGGTGAAATTTTACATTTAGTTCGTTCTTGCAAATGTCTTTCCTGAGAGGTGCTGCCAAATACGGCTGCCAGTCTGCCAGCGTATGATTTTAATTGTGCGTGTGTGTCGCTCGGAAGGAGTGTCTTGCATTGTGTTCGGATCTCTCGATGCTTGCCTGCGAGCAAGGCTTGGCATTATGTCCACCACTTCCCATGAGAGGTCAGATGGATGTCTTCCACTGCACAAATGGACGTTGAAGTATGGAAATCTCTTTTGTTCTTGCACTGAGGTTTGAAAGACACGTGGGCCCGTGGTTTGAGCTGAGAAAATATGTCAAATACAAATTCGTATAAAAACGGAGACCTCCTTTGTCTGAACTTCTATTGCATGGGCCATGTGGCTTCACACTTCCTGTGATTCAAACATTAGTTCTCACGTCACTTTACTGCGGTGTATGTCTCATATGTAAATGCGACTTGGCTTTGTACTTCTGGGTTGAGTTTATTAAGAAACATAATTAACTTTGCAGAGCCTTTCTGTGTTTGTAAGGTAGATAAGGATTAGCCCTTCTTAAAAAAAATTCTATCCTGGCCCTGACCTCAACATATCATAATAAGATGGCTTACCGTTGCTAAGCCTTCAAACTGCTGTATGGTAGGGTGAGTCAGGATATTAAACTTTTATTTCTGAAAAAAGAATTCACAGAACTTGATGAGGGTTAAGTTCATAAGAGCACATGAAGTTCATGTTGACACTCCTGGTTTAATCCACATCCTGAATTAAGATATTTCCCACAAAGTACCACTGATGAATAATCCCAGACTTTAAACACTTTCCATTTTCAAAAAAACTTTGTAAATTTGTCCAACTAAGCCTTTTTTTGCTTAACACATATTTTAACCACCATCAGTTGTGACACATCTTAGCAGATCTCACTTCACATTGTTCTGAATTAGTATTTTCTCAATTTTCTTTGACAATATTTTTGCCTGTAGTTATTCCATGCAGACTATCTATGGGGGCTAATTCTTCACTCACTTCAGTCTCACTACTGACTCTTCAGACAACAATGGCAGCATCCATAATATCTGCCAGCCCATGAAAAGCCAAGGAAAACCACCAAAAATCATTTGCTTCATTGAAAAAAAAATGGCTATTGGTATCATTCCCAACGTCCTCAACTCTTCCAGCAACCGTCATCAATGAAAAGCTAACTGACTTAAATGAGTTTATTTTCTCTGGACACTTTTTTTTTTAACTGCTTCAGTCCAACATAAATCAATGAACTCAACACAGTTAAGTGGCTTTCCTTGCTCGGCTAACCAATGAGCCGTTCAGAAACTTACTTTGCTCGCAGCCTGGTGCTACGCAGAACGAGTTAGTAACAGAAGTACTTACATTATGAAAACAAGACCAAGGCTATTTATATAACCTTTAAAACCGTGAAAAACAGCAGTATGTGCTGCCTGTGGGCACCTGTGGCAAAAACAGACAAATATGGTAGAGAGGGAGGGAGCGGGTTCAAGAGGCCCTGGGTGGTGCTTCTCCTGCTCAGAGATACAAGTGGGTCCCCCCGGCAGCAGCTCCTGGGCTAGGCCTTGGCCCTGGTTGGGGAGGGGCCAGCCCTCGGCATCCCCAGGCATTTGGTGGGAACTAATCCCTGGGGGGTGCGTTGCTGGCCTTGCCAGCTGCAAACAAGCAGCTTCTGATGGTCTTTGCTGCCAGGATTAGACAAAAACATTGCCACCTGCAGACCGGGTGCCAAGGTTGAAATGCTGAGTTGCCCTGGCATTGAAACTGCATCTGAAACTGCCCTGCAGATGGAGTCCCCACCTGGTTGACTTACGGCGGTCCATGGGCACCCTCCAAGGCCCACCTGGCCTCTGCACAGACCAAGTCAGCCATCCCAACGGCGGCACGCTCCCTCATCTTTCAGGTTGTCGCAGGCATCCCTCCAGACACGCAGTGTTGTTTCCAGTTAGCACCGTGGCAGGTAGAGGCCGTTCCCTGGGCTTCCACTTGGCCTTGCCCGTGATGACTGCCCTCGTTCCAGGGTCAGGGGGTCAATGTGGGGATTCTGTCTGTGGCTGAGTGTGTCTATTCTGGAACTGGGAAAATAGCTAGTAGATGGGATCAGGGACCCTCTGGGCCCACGGTGGGACAGGCCTGGCTAACGCTCAATGACTCCTCATCTCCAGCAGCCCTGCAAGGGGAGGGCCTTGCCCCAGTTGTCTGAGGCTCAGGGAGGTGGCCAGCTGGCTTGTGTTAGTTCTCACAGGGAGAGACAGACACCACTTCCCAGCCCCTCATGAGTAGTGGCCTCTGGGGAAGTGACCCGTCCTCCAGCTCGTAGCTACAGGCCAAACCTCAGGGCAACATCAAGGGGTTTAGAGTCTGAAATTGGGATCAAAGATTTTCTTCTGTCTGCTGTGTCAGAGAGAGCTCTTTGGAGAAGTTTGCTTTTCTCAGTGTCTATAAACGGACAGCCGAGGGAGGGGAGCAGTGGCCATGGGACCTGCCTTCCCCCCGTCCTGTGGACGGCCGTGTAGAATGCAGTGCAGTGACATGTAGGAACCCACCCTGTCCCACAGACGCGCGAGGAGGGGGCACTGGGCGGAGTCCTGGGCCGGCGAGGAAAGAGCACTGATGTCAGACAGGGACACGCCAGGACTATGATGTGGCAGCTGGGAGATTTAAACCTCGGTTTCCACTTTTCTAAAAACGAGGCTGACGAGACTCAGTTTTCTCCATAGGACTGTTACGTGGTGGGGATAAGATGTCTTGGAGGCACTTGGTAAAGGATGAAGGTCTGTGGAAGTTCGGGCTCGGTGTGGGAGCCCGAGGCCAGGAAAGCGTGAGCAGTTCCTAGGAGGGGCGGTGGCATGGGCTCCTGTAACGGCATCACATCAGAAAAAATGGGAACAGACAAGATTATTCACTGGGTAAGGGAAATCCAAATTTACCTGGGCATCCTGTATATTTTTGCAACTTCAAGTGCAACTGCTTTTTCATTCACTACATTAATTGCGTTTCCTGTTTTCAAATGTGTTTCATTGGTGCCCACCAATGAGTAGCATCGAGGTGAGTAGAAAATCGTTCATGGGATTGCAATTGGTCTCTCAAATGTCCCAAATCAGGATACCTTGACTTGGTAGGAACATTTTTGCATTAGGAAATAATTTACAGTCAAAGCAGAAACCCTGTCCGTCTTTCTTGAATGCGTTAGCCCTTCTCTTTTCACGGGTTGTTAGTTTTCAAATGCTATCATTTGTAGAGAAGCGTGTGTTATTTTTACCCTTAAGATACCTGTCTTCTTATCCTGCCCCGGGAGGAAGACTTCGCTGAACTATCAACGTGCTCACTGCTTACGCCCGCGGCGGCTGTGGCTGGATGGTCCATCATGAAGTTTTGATTTCCAGTAACCATTTTGCCCTCAGTCACTGTAAGAGTTTGGAGATCCTTATTCTCAATACACTCTATGTTTTCATTCTGAAAACTACAATAGGATTTGTTCTTTGAGTTCATCGCTGTGTCTCTAAACAGCTGCAAATGATGTCATTTCCTCTGAGATTCTGTCCCGAGTGTTCTAGGAGAGGTGGATGGAGAATCCAGACCCACGTGTATAAATTCCTGAAAAAATCTCTGTCCCTTTTCCTTCTCTTCTTGAACAACAAAACCCTCTTTTCACATCTGCTGGGATGCTTTCTCCCGAGGTCTCATTTTTGACACGTCATGGTGTTTTTATTTGCTATTTAATGTCATTCTGGAAGGGTCTTGTCTTAGTCTGCTTGGGCTGCCATACAGAACACCATGGACTGAGTGACTTAAACCACAGACATTTATTCCTCGCAGTCCTGGAGGCTGGGGGTCCGAGATCAGGGTGCCAGGAGGGTTGGGTTTTGGGGGGAGCACTCTTCCTGGCTTGCCAGTGGCCACCTTCTCATGGTGTCCTTGCGTGGTGGACAGAGAGAATGAGGAAGCTCTCTGGTGTCTCTTCCTAGGAGGGCACGGATCCCATCACGAGGGCCCTGTCCTCATGACCCCCTCTAACTCCAGTGACCTCCCAAATAACATCCCACTGGGGGTCAGGCCCTCCACATATAAACTGGGGGGGCATAGTTTATCCATAGCCCCCACCAAGACATGAAGGAGCCAATGCTTGCTATAGATTGTGTTCCTATAGGGTCTCCCAGGGGTCACCTCCTCTGCCTCCCTCCTCAGTGATGGAGGTGAAAGGTTGTGGTCCATGGGCATCCTGTATGTCCTCTGTCATCTCTACTTGGGTCATGCAACAGAAACACGGGCACTGGATTTCCCCGGGGAAACACTCGCTGTGATGTTTTATAGTCATAGGCTGCTGAGGCCTGAGGTATAGGTTATACTGAATAGGACAAACTGTGCATCATGTTAAATATTTCTTAACCTAATCGCACACCTGCTATGGTTAAATGGTGGAAAGAAGCTAGAAACATGGGAGGCTCACAGGCTGGGGAGGGGCCAGGGGCCTGGGGGTGTGGGGAACACGTCACTTCACCTGTCTCTATCCGCTGCCCCCGGCTAGCTGGTTCTTTCCATGATCTGCAGGAAAGGGTGCCTAAAAATTGTTTCTGTGTGAACAAGTCACTTCTAATTTGAAATGTGGTCCCACTGGTTTTAAAAGTACATGTTCATTTCATGGGTTTTCTCACCCAATTATCTGGAAGTTGGGCATGCTGGGCACAGCACAGGCCCTGGAATGAATGTCACCAGGGCTGCTGTCCCAGCCCTGCCACTGTGTGCCATCTGAGACATATTTCCGGGCCTCGGTTTCCTCCTCAGAGAAACGAGACTGATACCACCCCTACCGTGGATGAGAAGTAAGGTGTGATGGGGTTCCCGTTGTAAAAAGCCCAGCACCTCACCCCAGGCAAGTCAATGCGTGGTGAGCATCTGCCTCCCCTGCCCCTTTTCTGTCTGACTTCATATCCAAATGTGGCCCTGGCTGGTGTGGCTCAGTGAATTGAGCACGGGCTGCAAACCAAAGGGTCGTCAGTTCGATTCCCAGTCAGGGCACCTGCCTGGGTTGCAGGCCAGGTCCCCAGTGGGGGCCACGTGAGAGGCAACCACACACTGATGTTTCTGTCCCTCTCCTTCTCCCTCCCTTCCCTTCTGTTTAAAATTAAATAAATAAAATCTTAAAAAAAAATATCCAAATGTGTGACACAATGATAGAAAACAGCGTGGCAAGGCCCAGCAGCGATGTTTATTGATCCCACTTTGACGGAGGCTGGTTTACACAGCAGTGGACTGTTCGAGCCCTTCGCGAGGCCTATAGTGTGCAGGGCCCTCAGTAGGTCGCGGTGGAGTGTCGCCACCCAGGCGGCATCGGCAGCACAGGAGTTTCCGAAATGCCTCGTCCAGAAGCATGTAGAGGAGCGGGTTGACACAGCAGTGGGTGCTGGCGATGATTCTCGTCACCTGAACACTCCTGTCCAGGTTGTAGCTGCTCCTGCAGTCGTTCAGGGAGAAGGATTTCTTGAAAGTAGACAGGAAAAGCGCGACGGTGTAGGGTCCCCACATCAGAAGGAAAACAACCATGATGGCGAAAACAAGCTTGACAAGGTCATACCTCCTGTCCCCGGGCCTTCGCGTTTTCCTCGTTCGCATGAAGAGCACGAAGCAGACTGTGAAAACCAACAGTGGGATGAGAAGGACCACAGTGCTCGTCTTCAGGGTGAGAGAACGCTCCCAGGAGGTGTCCTCGCCCGGCAGGAAGTGAGGCCTGCTCAGCAGGCACTGGTAGTGCTGGGTTCCCAGCCGAGATGTGTGAAACGCGAGTTCAGGCAAGGTGACCAGAATGGCCGCCCCCCAGGCCAGGACGCTCATGACGATGCCACAGGGCACCTTCCTGGCAGCTGAGAAAAAGCTGCTCACGGGGAAAAGCACCAGGTAGCTCTGCAGAGTCAGAAGGGCATTGAAAAATGCCTCGCTGTGCAGGCCCACGGAGGACAGTGTCACGAGAATTATACACATGGGGTGGCCCAGAGGCCCCCCATCAGAGGCAGTGTGCGCCCAGAAGGGTAAGGTAAGCAAGAAACACAAATTAGAAATGGCCAAGTTGAGGAAATAGATATTCTCCACGTGTCCGAGCCCTTTATATTTCACCAGCATGAACACGGCCAGGAAGTTGTCCAGGAGCCCGGCCAGGAACACTGCGGTGTAGAGCTGAGGGACCTGATGGGCCAGCAGGACTTTGGCGTCGTATTGGTGGCATTGCTCTGTGTCATTGTCGTCCAGATCGCCCTCGATGAGGATGTCATAATAATCTTCATCTGGTGCCGATGTGTAATTAGCCATTTTCACGCTGCCCTGCAGAGAAATGAAAAATTATTATTATTATTATTTAATCCTCACCTAAGGATGTATTTATTGATTTTAGAGAGAGATGAAGGGAGAGAGAAGGAGAGAGAGAGAAATATATATGTGAGAGAGAAACACTGAACAGTTTCCTTCTGTATGTGCCCTGACCAGGGATCGAACCAGCAACTTTTCAGTACCCAGGATGATGCTCCAACCAACTGAGCCACCCAACCAGGGCAAGATGAAACATTAGTTTCCTGCACACAGCTGCGTGGTCCTGGAGGGAACAACGAAGAGATGAGAGCCCACGGAGCCCTGCTTTCCCCGCTCTGGGGCTTCATTTTAGCCAGAGGAGGGCTGCAGTTCAAAAGAGTGAGAATAAACAGCCCTGTCGCACTCAGCTCCTTCCCCAGTGCAGCTGCTGAGCTGGACCCAGTCACTCCGCACCGGGTGCTCAGGAGTGTGCTCATGCCACAGGCCAGCCCAGGTAAGCAGGACACTTCTTCAAAGAGCATCGTTTTCTTGCTCAGACCGAGACTGCCCACTGGGACCCAATACGTAAGCAGCATGCAACGAAAGAGAGCCAAGGACTGGTTTCACACAACTGGTGCCGGTCATCATTTCTACATGTTTCAAACGTTTGCTCACCCCTGAAACAGCTTCCTGTGGCAGGCTGAGAGGTCTGACTTCTTCTCTCGGAGGGTTTGAACACACGTTTGCGAAAGCGAAAGCATCCTAGAGTCCACACAGACATCGCTGGCTAAGGACAGAGGTGACTTACCACTTGACCGAGCTGCTGTGGGAACGGCCGGGGGCAATGGAAACACTGGCTTCCTTTCGAACACACTAGACGGCCCGACCCTTAGGGGCTGAGAAACCACTGTTTGTCCCTGCTCGCTCCTGCCCAGCAGTGAAAGGTCTCAGGGACTAACGGAAACAAAGCCACTTGAAAGCTCCCCCAGACCCCCGGTGTGTGTCTTAAGCCTCCGAGGGAAACCAGGAAGCTGTTCTCTCCTCCGCCTCCCCCTGTACCCCGCCTCTGATTTCCCCGGCCTCTGCACGGCCGGCCAGCGTCCTCCTGGCTGCCCAGATAAGGGAACTAAGTTATGCTGCTCCTTGCTGATACGGAGGGAGGCTGGGGGGCATGTCTGACACGGATCGCCCAGCAGGGGACAGCCAGCAGCAGAGGAGAACAGGATCACCGTCATACCTGCACACCCCATGGGCCGGGTGCTCTCCTGCAGCCTCTCATCATTGGCAGAAGCCCCTCCCTGAATCAATACGGACTTCCAGAACTTGTAGGGAGAACCCCAGTGACTGGCATGTGCTTGGGTTTTCATTGTCACTTTTGAGAGGCAGGTGTGCTTTGGCTGAGGGACGGGGTATGAAAGAGGATTTCACAGCAGTGGCGGCCACAGCGTGGTGTCGGCTGGGAAGGATGGGATGCAGGGAGCCCTGACAGGGGACGCCACGGAATCAGGCTGCTGTTCAGTGCTGACCCTGCTCCCAGAGAGGGAAGCCAGCACAGGAAAACCCCATGGTCAGGACACGGGGCGTCACCAAGTCGGGGCAGCAGGGACCGTGAGGGGAACAAGCTGAACCGCAGGCAGGGCTGGGTGGGGCCAGGCTGGAGGCCAGCAGTTGAGAGGAGAGTCCGCATTTGGAGCGATGGGAGAGTTGGGGGAGGGGAGGGTTCGGCGGGAGAGGGTGAAGGGGAAGGAACGGGGATGCTTGGGAGGAAAAATGAACTGAGAAGAGGAACTGGAAATAACTGAAGAATCTGGATGAACTCCCAGACCAAGCCTTCGGACCTGTGACCAACCTGGGGGCGGGGGGACCAGTCTTGCGGATTGGTTTGGCGTTCACATCGTGGGCTGGGTGGCCATCCTGGTAGTGCCAGCGGCATTCAAGGGAGTCGATACAGAACGTGGACCTGTTAAAACAGAACTAGGAATAAGGACACTAGAGAGAGAAAGGAAAAATAAACACAGGAAGGGCCCAGGCGAACATGGGATGGAGCATTAAATTTAACCCAAAGGGAAACAAACGCACGGCTGGCGTTACTCCGCTGGCAGGGTTGGGGCTGGTGGGAACCGGCACTGGGACTGCTTCCCAGCGAGTCCTCCCCCCTCCCGCCCCGGGATGGGCTTCTGTGAGTGAGTGAGGGTCACTGTGCCCTGGGACGCTCTGCGGGCTGGCGGCAGCCTCAGCCCTGGGACCAGCAGGGGTGGGTCTTCGTCCTGGGGCTCTACCTCCTGCAGCCCCGCTACTCGGAGCCCCGCCCCCGCCCCGCCCCCAGCCCCGCCCCCGCCCCGTCCCCAGTCCCCCGCCCCCCTCCGCGGCCTGTCCCCCGCCCCTCGGACCTGGGTGAGCAGGTGACGGTGGAGGCTCCTGATGCTCTGTTGCCTGATGGCCACTGGTCAGTCCCGGGCAAGGGGATGAAAGTCAAGTCCAAAGTGGAGACTTGAAAGCCCCCAGGGATATCCTTCCTGCACATGATGTGGTTAAGTGGAGGGAAATTCCAGACAGAAATCACGAGAAATTCGAAGTTTCCCCAAGAAAAACACTGTTCTGTAAGTTCGGAACCACCCTAACTTCCGGATATCCGCATGGATTTCGGTTTCAGTATTCTCTCATTTTGGCTGGATCCCCGGCATTCTGCTTATCTGCACGCCAGCCACGAGACTCTTTTTTTAAAAACTGATACGTAATTGACACGGAACCTTGCGTAGAAGGTGTACAGCCTGCTGGTCTGATCCATGCGCGTGGTGCTACCGCGGCCACCGCAGCGCTAGCCCCTCGGCCGCTTCCCATCACGGTTTGTTCTCGGGGCGGGAACAGCGAACATCTATTCCCTTGTCAAGTTTCATGTGTACAATCCTGTCCTGCTGTCTGTAATCACTGCACTGGGTATTAACTGTCCCAGGCCACGGGGTTCTGGAAACTTGTAGAGTAGGAGGAAGGGATGGTTGAACAATCTGAAGTTGAGGCAGGAAGAAAGTCTTATTTAGCATTTGGCCGTCTGGAGCCATAAAAGGGTCGTCACCGTCTGTGAAACGTCACCGTGTTCTGTGGCTGTGGCCTGCAGCTCACAAACCTCACCCCTGAGCACAAGCTCCTCCTCGTTGCCGTCCAAGAAGCGATTGTGTTACATGTAGGTCTCGTTTCCTGGTCCATACAGATCCCCATTTATCCGATTCATTGATTTAACAAATGTTTATGGAGCGCCTGGTTGTACCCAGCACTGTTCCAGGTGCAAACAACATAGGCAAACGTCCAATTCTTCGTGTGGCTTACACGATACAGACAAAAGCAAAATGAATCAGCACATCGTAGGGTGGCGGGAGAGGGGTCCTGCGGAGAAAAACAAAGCAGGGAAGGGAGCCAGAGAGGGCCAGGGTGGTCCGGGGTTCACGCTGCCCACAGGGTAGTCAGAGAGGCCTGGCTGGCTGAAGCAACCCATGATCGGGTCCCATGACTAATGCTCATTTTCTCATTCCTTCCTGTTGCTAAGCTCTCGTATTAGGGAGGTTGGCTTCTGGTAAGGATATTTTGCTCCCTCGTTAAGTATCTTGATTCCTTATAAAAATTTTTAAGACATTATTTATTTATTTTTAGATAGAGGGGAAGGGAAATAGAGGAAGTGAAACATCAATGTGAGGTTGCCTCTTGCACGTCCCCTGCTGGGGACCTGGCTCACTACTCAGGCATGTGCCCTGCCTGGGAATTGAACCGGCGACCCTTTGGTTTGCAGGCTGGTGCTTGATCCGCTGAACCACACCAGTCAGGGCCCTTATAAAAATTTTAATCAAACCATGAGTTAATCAAATCTTAAAGGTTTAGTTGTGTTTTGTGAAGCTGCCGACTGTCTCATGGGGATACATTTCCTTGTGTATTTGTAGTCTCCACAGAGTTCCTCTTTACTGGGGATTATTTTCTTTACAGCAGCTTTGTGTGGCCTGAAGGGGGCGCACTCCCTGTTGGAGGAGTTTTGAATTTGTTTCAGCCAGAAGCATGAGGGACACCAAAGGCCTGAGATGAATTTTCTTGGTCTGAATTTGGGGGTCTCCCATTTTGAGGGTGTTATGATATGGAACCTCATATTTGCGTGAGGCGCAGCTTTTGATTTCCAGAGGAGATTTTCCCTCTATTGCTTTGAGCCTCGGCAAAAACTCCCTTATTGTCCTCTGCCCGTGGGCGAATTTCTTCCAGTCTATCTTTCCCCCCAGAGCCAGCTTCTGCCCGGACCGCTCACTTCCTGCTCTGCAGCTCCTGGAGCCCAAGGCTTCGCTGTCTGCCCCATGTTGGAGTCACGCTTAGTGGCTTTTACTGGCCCCGTTATGTGTGCGGCCTTCAATTTGCCTACACTGGACTGTGACCAGCATGATAACCATCCACTGAGCAGTGTTTCAGAGAAGTGTCATTTATTTTTCCTTCTGTGTCCACTCTCCTCTCCCCTGCTCTATGTCCAGGGACACGTATCTTATTAATAGCAGACCCTTCCCCCACCCACTTCACCCTCACCGCTGATTTTCAGCTGGGTCTGACCAATGGGGAGTTTTAGGAAGGAGACTGGTGAGTGAGGTCAAGGGATTGAGCTCCCTGGCTCCTTCCTGGTGGGGCCTCAGGGGTCTCCTTCTTGGTAGGGGACGTGTCCCTTGACCTAGGGGCAGCTCTCGCCAGACGGCGCCCTCGCATTGCCCCTAGTGGCAGCAACGGTGGCCCACCCTCACCAGCACTCGGTGCCGCAGCGCCAGGCGCTGAGCTTCCCGTGCCCTGTCTAACCCTTCGTGAGGAACCCTCTTCCCAACATTTCCTCGGCTGCCCTGCTTGAGGGTGCCACGTGTTTTCTAGCAAGACTGCAGGACATACCCCCAAGGGCCGGGAACTTCACACTGGGAGAACAAGGTGAGCCAGGGAGCCCCGTTCTCTGCCCTCATGGCATTGACCTTGAGCAGCTGTCCCCAACCTTTTTGGTACCAGAAAAGTTTTCCACGGACTGGGAGCGTGGGGCCGTGGGGGCATGGGGGCGTGGGGGCGTGAGGAGGCAGAGCTACGGCAGGAATGTGAACGAAGCTTCACTCACTTGCTCGCCAGTTACTTCCTGCAATGCGGCCCAGTTCCTAACAGGCCAAGGACCATGGCCCAGGGGTTGGGGACCCCTGTTCTGGAGGAGATGGTCAGGTATGTAACTGACTATCATTCAGGGGGGCACGTGCTATGTCAGGGAAGCACGTGGAAGCTAAGCAGCAGTCAGCAAGGGCACCTGGCCCAGCCCTGAGGGCCCAGGTCCCCTCAGGGCGGGCGTCACCTAGGCTGAAAGCCTGATGGGAGTTAGCCTGGTGAGAAGCGCATCGGCCCTTGCTCCTCCCTTTTCCTCCCACTGTCTCCTTTTGCAGGCCCTGGAGGGACCCTTGACTTGTATGTCGGAAATGGGTCAAGGGCAGGGAAAAGAACACAGTTCTGGTGACCTGAATTGAGTCACCTTGAATTGTGACTCAGTTGAGACCTAGTATTGCTTCCTGGCGTCTGTGACCAAGTGCTGGTGGAAGAGACAGTGGGAACTGGGAAGCAGCCTACTTTGGATCACAGCCCTGGGAGTGCCGAGTTCCCAGGCAGGGAGCTCCCGGAGGTCCTGCCGGGGAGGGCTCCTAGGAGACGGCCTGGAAGGGACCCCACTGAGGCAAGCCCCAAGAAAGGGAGAAGCTGACCGCAAGGGAGCCTCAGCTGATCTTGTGAGGAGCCCCGGAGCTGGGCTGGCCCTGCGGTGCTGTCCTACCCTGAGGGGAGGGAATGAGGCTTCAGTATCCAACATCAGCCAGTCACTGACCTCAGCTGTCCCCTGGGAGGGGGCACAGTCTGGCAGGCAGGTCCCAGTGGCTGAGGGAGTTTCCCAGGGAGGGGAGCAGCCTCCCATCTCAGCAGCAGGGAGGGTGGGAGCATTGACCCTGAAGAGGGGACCCAAGCCAAGCCACAGTGCCTACCGCACACGCTGAGTGTCCTGGGTTTCCTGCAAATGTCACTTACCCTAATGACAAGAAATGGAAACTGAAATGTACAAAACAACTATGTCGTAAGACCACAAGGCCGTCGTGTGGTTGTGCAAGAGGGGTCACGTGCATGATGCCTGCTCATTCCATGTGAGTGGCCGGTCCCTCGGTTGCCCACCCGTGGTCATCGGGACGTGAAGAGAGGAGTTGACAGAGAAGTGAAAAGGGCCCCCCAACCCCCCCTGCCACTCTTGGTGCTGCCTTCCACTTTTCCCTTTTCCCCTTCCCCCTTCTTCATGGCACTGCTCCCATGCCAGTCCTTGAAGGGTCAGGCAGGTGGGACAGTCACTGATCCCATACTAACCACATTTTAGAGAGATAAGATCTTTTCTTATGAACAGAGGTGAGAGGTAATAAACTAAGTAGCATCCTCCCAGTGGAGATATTCCCTTTAACAAAATGAAATCATGACAGATTTTAGCTTTGCAAGACTGGGTTGGGCCCTGATCCTCGGCCCGGGTGGTCGCTCCGGGGCCTTTAGGGCTCTGGTGAGCCCCACACACTGGGGACTGAAGGCCTTGCTGCCCCAGGGAGGGTCCCTGAGCTCCCCCCCACCCCCAGGCTCTCCAGCCATTCCTACAGACTCTGAGGACTTGATCTGAGCCAGCTGCTGTCTGTGCCCCAGAGTCTGAGGTGCCTGTCTCTTTCCCGTCACAAAGGGTTCAGCCACGTCCTCTGGAAAGGGTCCTTCCAGGACCTTCAAATCACAAAGTCTGGTGCTGTCCCCTCCAGAGGGACCTGAACTTGGTGACAAAATGCTTTCCTTGGGGGAGGGGGAAATAGGATTCTGGGCCCCTGTGCCATGAGCCGGACAGGCAGGCACAGGCCGGAGCCAGGAGGTCGGCTTGTTTTTCTGATTGCCTTGCAGACCCAGCGGGTGTTTTTTCCGACCTTATCTTGCTTGGCATGTCCACAGCGTCTGACATCGCTGACACTTCCTCTCCCCACAGTGCGCTCTTCCCTGCCATGGCTCTGCCTGTCCCTGCGTGCCTCCCCCTCCTCCGGGGCTCCTCCATGTCTGTGTTTCTCAGAGTTCTGTCCTGAGCCCGGGTCCCCAAACAGATGTGGCTCCCAATAAGGAAAAGCGTGTTTGGTTGTGACGTGGCTTCTTCATCTGTGCTTCTGAGTTGGGGCCTGATGCAAATGTGGGACGTCAGAAGGCTGCCCTGGGGGTTCTCAAGCTCTGGCTGAGCTGTTGTCCCCGCCAGGAAGCCAGCCTGATCTGCAGCACAGCGCTGGGACCGTCCCTGTCTGTTTACCTCCAGGTCCTGTCTCGAGACTCTTACGTCACCCCTCAAACACAGGAACCGGGCCTGTGGCAACCCCAGTAACAACATACTAGCTTCTCAATACGTATTGGGTGAATAAGTGGTTAGTTTAAAATGCAGCTCCCCTGAATTAATGACCCTTTCCTCTTACTTACTCTGTCTGAGTGAAAGACAGGCGAGGAGGCGAAAGATGGGTGGGTGGGGGTGGGGGAGGCAAGAGTGACTTTTTTTTTTTTGTAATTAACATGAGGCAATTTCCAGAAGGATAGGTGCACACCTTGTGGAAGAAATGCCTTGCCTTCCTCAGCACGGTCTGCTATGGCTGATGGTGATAGGCCAGGTGGCTCAAACAGCAGGCATTCCGCCTGGAGCTTGGGGTGCAAGATCAAGGTGCTGGCAGTTCTGGGGTCTGGCAGGAGCCCGCCTCCTGGTTTGCAGGTGGCTGTCTTCTCCTTGTGTCCTCGCACGGGCAGAGCAGAGAGAGAGCAAGCTCTCGTATCTCGTTTGTAAGGGCACTAATCCCATTCGTGAGGGCTCTGCCCTCAGACCTAAGCACCTCCCAAAGGCCCCACCTCCTCACACCATCACCTTGGGGGTTAGCATTTCAACATACAGAGTTTAGGGGGTCACAAACAGTCCACAACAGCCCGTGAACAAATACCTGGACAAAGAAAGCGGCAGTTAAAAGTGGGGAGGGGAGAAACGCTCCTCGTGGAGCAGGTGGGAGACGTGGGGACTGGGCATGCGCATTGGCGAAGGTGCTGTGGGCGCAGGCGGCAGAGATGGACTCCAGCTCACTGGCCGTGAGGGGGCGATGCAAGAGTCTTGCGGTTGGTCGTCACAGGAGAGGAGGAGTGGCCGAGCACCTGGCCGGCTCTGTGTGGCAACATCTCCCCCAGATGGTCACAAGTCTTCTCTCCAGGGCACTGGCAGCCACGGTGGGGCCCCGCCACGGACATTATTTCTGGGGGCCAGAAGGTGACTGACTGGCCTAGATTTCATGGTAGGCAGGCGGCCTCTCTGATTCAGGTCCCTGGCAGTGGCTCTTGAATGACCCTTTGAAGCCACAAGCTCGGCACTGCACCAGACACCCCGCTTTTATTGATGGTTCACTCAGAATGAATGAGTCAAAGCATAATCCAAACCCAGCAACGAACATGAAATACGTCGTAGCAGCTCCGATATAGATATTTTAGATTGCCCCTTAAGTCTATTCATATGTTTTAAAAACCAGCTGGCGGGAAGACCGCTCACATACCATTGCGAACATCAGGAGCCAAATCCAGACTCTTGCTGGTCGGGTCTTCCTGGGACAGCAGCCCTGGCTCCCACATGCTCAGCAGGATGGGCTTGACGCAGGAGTTTTGGGACCTGCTACACTTAGAAGCCCCAGGAACTTCTAAAAGTCAAAAATGCACAGGCCGTATTGCAGACTGATCCAATGAGAATCCCTGGGGGTGGGGGTCAGGTGTCACTGTTAGTAACCCACCCCCCACGACTGCAGTGTGCAGCCTAGATTAGGCATGGTCCCCCTGAATTCCGGACCCATCTGTCCTGCTCCCACCTGCCCTACGCAGGGGTCCCTGCTGGCTGCCCACCTAAACACGTCACACCTGCTATGCCAGCAGCTCTGGGGCTGGTGTGTGTGGGGGTGCGGGGGGTGCTGCTCTTCCTCTGTGAAGTGACTGGGTTGGGCTGGCTGGTCTTTGCAACCTTTCTGGTTTCACGTTATGTGATTCAAAACGAGGTGATAACAGCGAGGGAGACGGGAGGGTGTGATGCAAGCCAGCTACAACGCAATCATATTTGATGGCTTTGAACACTTGGGGAGGAAGGGGCTTCGGTGTTTTAGGGACTAGAACAAGCTTTGTCACCAGACCTTTTCTGACCTTGTTGCAAGATGGTGCGTTCAGCGGTCTGCGGGGATTGGCAGGGGCAAGCTGGGACCTCTGTTTCACTGCAGGTACCCACTTATGTCCTCCCCCGAGGTTCCTCTGGTTCTTCAGAAACAGCAGGAGTGCCGGCAGAGACTAGCCTGAAACCGCTGCGCTGCGCGGAACACCCGCCCGACTTCATTCCCTGCGTGGCGCCCTTGTTGTTTGCCAAAGCGGCCACAGGGAGGCAGTAGAGCCCTAAGTTCTTTCTGCCTTTGACTGAATCCTCGTTTGAAAAAGACATCCACACCGACACTTAAAAAAACTAGTGACGGCTTCCAGAAAAAGAAACAAAAATGAATTCCTGAAACACGACCAAATGACAATGACACAGAACTTAGAATCACATTAAAGTCAAAACAATACAGAGTCAAACAGAAGTTAAGCCTTGTAAAAATGTTGGATGGGGGAGAATTTGGCACAATTATGACATATATAGCCTAAAACATTAAAGTCGGACGATGTTTTGGAAACATAGAAGCAAGATTTGTGTTGTGAACTTTATTCAAAAGCAAAGGGGCTGTGGACACGCGGGCCTGTTCCAGGCGTTTCCGTCCATTTCACCCGACGGGCGCTCCCCACTGGGACGGGGAGAGGTTATGCCGAGCTAGTCGGGATGGCAGTTAGAACGTCCCGGTGCGCTCAGTTCTCATCCCCACTTCCAGCCTCCCGGGTAGCCGGCGAGGCATATGCTTCCTCAGAAAGGCTAACCCTCGAGTTGATGTGTATTTTTGGGAGTCTGTCCTCCCCTCCGATAGAAAAGAAATGGCTTGGAAATGTAATCCTAACCGTGGAAATGCATTTTAGCGTAGAGCTGTTTAAACTCAAGAGCCTTTAGAATACACATGTCAACAGAATTCTAACTCATGGATTTGTGCCTTTGCCCCTCCCTGGTGAGGACGGTCACCCTAACTTTGACTTTATCCGTGGTCTGCACACAAGGTCCTCCTTGGCAGGGGCCCCTGGGCTGAGGAGCAGGGTACGTTCCATGAGGGGATGGTGAAGGGAGTCAGAACTCCAGAGAGGAGTGGGCAGGGGAGGTCCCAGGCAAACCAGGACGGAAGAAGTGGGGAGGGGGAGCTGGCGGGGAAGGGCCGTGGTAGCTATTCAGGTTAATTCTGGAGTCACTTACTATCAGCCCTAAAAATGGACACCTTCCAACCTCCCTCTGCAGCTGCCCTCGTTGTACCGGGCAGATCTCCCTTCTCCTTCAGCCCTTCCCTCTAACCCCTGCCCCCTCTCCACTTTCCTTGGCTCACGCCTCCTTTTGGTCTGGGAGATGGAAGACAGCCCTTCAATGTTGTTTGGGAGAAGTTATCTTAAGAGTCCGCTCCCGCTGCCCTTGCCTTCTGCCCATTTCATGGACTTGCAAGTAGGATGGTGGCTGGCTCTTCTGCCACCTGCTGGAAGGGGCGAGCACAGCAGGCTGGAAACCAGTGTGTTCCCAACTATGAATGCTCACAGCCCGTCACCTCCCCCTGGAGCACCTGTCCTCTGTGAGGAGTAGAGACACATGCACAGAAATCCACACAGGAACCCTTGTCGTCACCGCAAGGACAGCCAGGTTTTCAGAGGGATTTCGAAGGAAAGAAAAGCAACCTTTATAGCAACCAGCCCCATCCTCCTGCATCCCACCAAGGCCATGGCACTAGACGTGGTCCTCACTCTCGCGCAGCTGCCACGTGCGTGGACCCACGAGGGTTTTCTTCTTAACTGCACGTGTCCATTCTTTTCCTGGTGTCGCAGAGTTAAATTCAAAACATGCACATTTGGGGAGTCGGTTGCTCAGCAACTCCATCCTGGGGGCAGCATCTCCGAATACAAATGATTCTGGCCATGTGACCCAGCTACAGGGTCAACTTTTAGAACTATTTAAAAAGAGATACAACTCTCAATATGCGTGTGACATTTTCCCAAACAGCTACTTACAACATGCTCTTACAATTTTATGTGCTGTTCTGTAAATGTACACCTGACCGAAAGAACAGGAATACAATCGATTCTTTTATTTTACTTTTAAAAAGATTTTATTTATTGACTTTTTTAGAGAGAGGGAAGGGAGGGAGAAAGAAAGGGAGAGAAACATCGATGTGAGAGAGAGACATTGATTCATGGCCTCTCACAAGACCCCCAACTAGGGACCTGGCCCATAACCCAGGCATGTGCCCTGACTGGGAATTGAACCAGCGACCTTTTGGTTCCCTGGCCAGTGCTCAGTCCACTGAGCCACACCAGTCAGGGCCAATCGATTATTTTAGAGGGTGGTTTTATTAGATGCATATTTTCTTCCAAGCAATTTGTAACTTTCTATATACATAAGAACATCATATCCATATGCATATATAGACAAAGAGAGCGGATGTCCGAATCCACCCGGAGGCTGGGGTCATACGCTGTTATGCCCTCTCAACATTCTCTAGAACAAAGGAACAGGCGCTCCCTGTCACTTGCAGTTGACAGCCACAGCCCTCAATACTCAGGTTTCAGAGTTTGAGAAAGATTGGTCACACCTGCTGTTATTCTGACACCTTGCTCTCCTGATTCTCACTCCTTCATGCTTCCTCACCTAATGTTTATTGCCATGGTTTCAGTGGTCCTGGTTTCAAAACGTTCTCAGGCATGTGCAAGATAATAAAAGTGGCAGCTGCAGAAAGAAACAAAGCCCGTAGCTTACCCTCGGAGCTGAGGGGCTCCCTTAGTGTCTGGGCACCGTTTGTCTGGAGGAGGCAGCTGGGAGGAGCATCGAAAAGGCCCCACACTCAGCCTGCAACGCAGAGCTTGGTAAATTGTGCTTTTGTGGTTTATAAAGCTGGAGACGGTTTGTTTCTAAATGAGTGTGTCTCTTCTCCCTTTTGCCTATTGCTGTAATGAAATCCAGAAGGCGATACTTAAATGGTGATGTATGCGTGTGGCAGGCAGACAATTAGTCATTTGGGCTTCCCTTACCTCCTGGCTCACGCCCATAAAGCTCTGGATTTTCATGAACTATGTCCTCCGACCTGGAAGTGTTCCTGGACCCCAGGCATGTGCATTCCCAAACGTGTTGTTTCATAGCCTCCGGGGGATGCCTCGTGATCGAACTCAGACCGGGGTGGGAAGGCTTTTCTGAGAGTGAGCTCACTGTGAACGTCTGCCTGCACCGGGCTGCCTGCGAGCTCACAAAAGCAACCCATCCTCTCCACCTGCCCTCCTGATTTCCACCTGAAACTCCCCTCCCTTCCATGCTTGAAATCTCTTTTAGGACATCTCCAATCTGCAAGTTTGAAGCCCAGGGAGTCTCCGACTCCTTGGTGCCCCTCACTGCCCACCCAAATGGGCCCAGTTCTGCTGGCTCTTATCTCAAGTACTGTGATGAACCCCCCTCCTCCTCAGCTGCCTTCCCGTGCCTCAACCCAAGCAGAAGCCTCCTCACCCTGACCTGCTTGTTGCTGGTCTCCCTGCCCCACGTGCTCACCTTTCCAGGTCATCCTTAGGGCACGGAGTGAGCTTCCTGCAACAGCAGCCAAGGCCCCGGCTCTGCTCTCAGACTTGGGGGAGCAGTGCCGCCCCGGTTCCTCATAATCCAGCCTGCACCGCGCCTCCCCCAGTCACATGTCTTTGCCGCCAGCAGCCTGGAGCTCCGCTTCCCTCTCTTCCGCCGACAGCTGATGCCCCTGCAAAGCCCCCTCGCTGAAGAAGTTCTCCCTGAGCTCAGCTGGCCACAGGGCGCCCCCTGGTCCCGAGAGGCTGTGGAACCACTAACCCATCTCGGAGGGAGATCACATGAGGGAGACGGCCTCTCGAAACAGATCACATCCGTGTCTCTTCTCCCCATGGCAAGACAAGGACCCGTTTTAAACGTATTCACCACCTGTGCATTGCCTTGTGCAGGAAGAAATGATACATCATGTTTCTTGATTCCGTTGGTCGTGCCTGGCTGGGTAACCGAACTCAAGAATCAGCAGTTCCCTGGGGGTTTTGTTTTCCTAATGAACTTTTGCAGGGAACGGACGGTTCGCCAATGGTTGCTGCATGTTGAGGGGAGATGACCAGGTTGCTATTTCATCCACGTGTTTTGATTCGGCATTCTAGAATTGATGGGCTTGAAGCATTTACCATCCTTCCAGCTGATGCCAGATAGACGGACTGATCTCTGACCCCCTGTGACAGCAACTTCCTTTCAAAATACCTGCTCCCACCCCCCAGTGTGTGTATAAATGCCAAGTCCAGGTCACAGGCCGGTAGAGAGTTCCTGCTCCCCTGTGGATCGAGTGTAGACGGAGCTTCCGTGCTCGGGAGCCTCTCGCTGGAGGATCAGGCAGCGTTTGCAGAGGCGTCTGGCGATGTGCTTTCGGAACAAGAATGACAGGTGGTTCCTGAACTTCTCGCCGACGAAGGCGTAGATGATGGGGTTGATGCAGCAGTGTGTCATGCCCAGGGTCTCTGTCACCTGCATGGCCTGGTCCAGCCTGTTGGAACTACTACAGTTGTTCAGGCCAAAGGCATTCTGGAAGGTGTTCAGGAGCAGGGTGATGTTGTAGGGGGTCCAGAAGAGAAAGTAACCGATCATGATCACGAAGATGAGCCTTATCGCCTTGTGCCTCTTCTTCTCGTTTCGACACCGAAGCAAGGTCTTTAGGATTCCTGAGTAGCAGATGACCATGATGAGCAGTGGCAGGACCAGGCCCAGGATGACTGTCTTTAAGGTCTGGAAACCCTTCCAAAAATGATAATTGTTGGTTGGGTAATGAGGGCTGCAGGTAAGACGAGAGCCCTCTTTCTGGGATCTGATGAAGATGATTCCCGGGAGAGAGGCCAGCACAGCGACCACCCACGTGATCCCACTTGTCACCACCCCAAACGTGACCGTCCTAGCTTTTATAGCAAACACAGCATGGACGATCGCCAGGTACCGATCAATTGTCAAGAGAATGATGAAGAAGATTCCGGAGAAGAAGCCGATTAAATAGAGCCCTGTCAGAAACTGACACGCTCCGTTCCCGAAGACCCACTCGCTTGCTGCGTAGTAAGCCCAGAACGGGATGGTGAGGAGGAAGAGCAGGTCGGAGACGGCCAGGTTGAGCAGGTAGATGTCAGTCATGCTCTTCAGCTTCTTGCAGTTGATCAGGGTGAGGACGACCAGCAGGTTGCCCACAAAACCAGAGATGAACACCAGCGTGTACAGCGGAGGCAGGAGCTTGGCTGCAATGGCTCTCACGTCGGTTTTATGGCAGGGCGCCGACTGAGCGTAATCAATGTAATCAGCTGTAGTTGAGATGACGTAATCCATCTTGCTCAACCCTGCAAATACGGAAAGCAGAGATCTTTTATGAAGTCCTAGAATGTAGGTAGTGGTCCACCATGAACGCAATGCAAACCGTCTTATACATGAATAGGTCCTTAAAATTGATAGAGAGACGTCTACATTTAACTGAGCTCCTTTTTTTTTTTTTAGCCAAACAATGGATTTTTGCCATAAAGGAAAGGCTTGCTGCTAGCTTCCCTCTGTCAGTGCAAGTCACTCAAGCAGCATCTCACCAAACGAACTCTCGTGTTCCATGGCCTTATGGAGTAAATGAAGCTTTGAAAACAATTCGGAGGAACTGAGTCTGGTACCATCTACTCAGCACTGTCTTACAACCTATGCTGGAGCTTCCCTGTCCCTGGAGTGGGCTGATGTGAGCGTCACCGTGGGTGTGCTATGACAATTAACAGTTCCCGAGGGCACGATGCATACCGACCATTGTTCTAGGCTTCACATCCAGTTATTCAACTAATCCTCAAGGTCACCCAATGAGGCAGGTCACATTATTGTCCCCATTTTGCAGAGAAGGACCTCAAAGCCCAGGGAAGGGCCTACCCAGAAACACACAGCTGGGAAGCAATTGATTTGGAACACAGGCAGCCTACCCTCAGCCACCGCGTCATCCTGGCTCTCACCCCCTGGTAAGAGAATGAAAGAGTGTGACCAGCAGCTGGGTGCCTTCATGTAGTCAGAAAGAAGCGGGCTGAGGCCGGGTCCCCAAAGAAAGTCATGAGAGCCAACAGCTGTTTGTAAAAGCCACACAGTTATTGCCCCTTTTCCTCTGAAGTTTGGGTTAATAGTTCCCGAGATCTCAATGTCCACAAGAAATGTCCAAGTGGAAAATGTCCCATCGACCACCGTGCCTTCTGGGTGGCTCAGTTCCTTCAGAACCCACTGACTTGTCCGGTCTATTGAAGTTCTACTTCTGGACTGGAAATTCCCTCTAGTTAATCCTAAGCAGCAGGGAGAAGCACCCCCAAATTTCCTCTTTAATTTCTGAGCCAGAAAGAGCATCAGGCACTGCCATGTGCTGTGGAACTCATACAGTAAAGGGAGACTTCACTTCATATTTGTGATGATATTAATTTGGACAATTTTTAGCCTTCCTCTTTCCTGGGAGACAAAACACCACAAAGAACCAGAGTTACACATAACTTCTGGTCGGATGCGTATTCAAAGGGCATCCTGCCGGGAGGTTTTAGTTCTCCTTATCAAAAGAAATATCTACTAAGATTTTGGCCAAGAATCACTTCTCTGGAAAATCTTTCTTATGAAAGGGGAGGGCTTTTAAAGAGATGATAGCATTCCCTTTAAAATCTTTCATTCATAATTGCATTTTGGATCTTTGATGCTATCACCGTCTGAAACCCATTTTAAATTCTAACCCTATTTTAAAGATTATATTCTAAGATAATTCTATGAGCACCTGTTATTTGTTTAATGTCTTCTCTGAGTTTCCTGTAAAGGCTTGTGCTCATCACAGACGCTGAGCTAACTAAGAATCAAAGTGGCTGAGAGGTGACTTACCCGGCAGTTTCTTGTGGGGACAGCGGATGTCTTAGGTCCTCTGGCCAGCTGAGCTGAGCAAATCAAACATATAGCAGCAGACAAGGAGGAAATGCACGGTTTCTACTAAAAGAGGGGTGGAGTTTTTATGCCTACGTATGTTGCAGGGCAAAAAAAAAAAAGTCAGTAAATAGTTCTCCTTTTCTTTCTTTCTTTCTTTCTTTTTTTTTTTTTTTTTACGGTTTAGCTTTAAATAGACTGGAGAATAGTTTTCTGGTTGGGAAGCACGTTTGTGAACTTCCCTGGTGACACTATCTTCTTTTGGTTCTCTGTTGATTCAACTAGGCAGAGTCTGTTAGGAAATAGAATTAAAGGAGATTAATTCACATGTATCTAGTCAAAAGACCCCATTTTACTAAGAAACCAAAAAACCAAAAAGCCCTGCTGTCCAGGAGGCAGATGATTTGTAGAAGACCACAGGGCTTATCGGTGGTGAGGCTAAAAGGGCAAGAGGTTCCGATCCTCTTGCTATTTGTCATCAAAGAAAGCCACTCGAACAACTTGAACTTGAGAGGGGAACAGGGCCTATTCACCCCACGAATACTTTTCACCTCTTTTACCCACCCTTCTCCCATCCCCCTTGCCTACCACAACTCACACATCTGTGTACCACCCAGCACGATTTTTCTCTGTAAACTAATACAACTGGTCGTCTAAAGCATTTTAACATTATAGGTTCACCTGTGAGCTAACCATGCTGCACACATTTCCCTCGGATATCTAGCAAGACACGTCATTACGAGTTTTTTCTCTACCTATTCCTTGTTTTGCAGCCCTCCAAACCAGCAGGCATTGATGGGTGCCTATATTGTACCAGGTACACAGACGGCAGAATTCTCACTCCAAGGTCTATCTGGATCTAGGAGAAATTTTCAACATGAAATGGGCAGCAAATGCCAGAAGAATAGGATCAAGTCAGGATTCTATGACAATGCCGTAGGCGGTCCCATCAAGCTTTCTTTGTGGTTGGTGACTTATATAAAAACCTCAGTTGACAACAGAGCTGAGAACACAACGGAGCCACGCTGAGCCTCAGGAGCATCCTCTAAGGATGCTTCCTTCCTTCTGCTCTAGACTGAGAAGCTCGTGATCTTTGGGAAGGCCAAGGAGACCTCAGACCTGTGGACGCACTAGCCACAGGGGCTGGCAGTAGTTGCTTCATGGTTTTGTTGGGAGCATTACATGAGGCATCCATGTCCAGAATTTGGCACATAATAGACACTCAATAAACATCAAACTCTTAGTCATTAAGTGATCCTTTCTTAGGTTTGTTTGATAAAATTCTCACAAAACTGGCTCCCTGTGGTCCTTGTATGCAGCTGCTTAGTATCAGCAAATGAGACACTGAAAGGGTCAATGAAGCTGACGCCTGGTGCCTGGAGAATAGAAGCAAACGACTTTGTGGGGGGGACCACAGAACTAGCCCGTGTAGGGACACATGTTTGTGTTACTGTAGCGCCCAATAACTGGTCACCCTCGCCAGGACAGGGAACCGTAAAGATGTTCAAGTTCAAGCTTGCGTAATTCGAGAGGCAATGGTTAAGAGCTGGACTCTGCGGTCCTGTGGCTGGATTTCAACCCCAGCTTCGCTGTTTACTATTCGATCTGGACAAGTTAGTGAAACTCTCCAGGCTTTGGTTTCTTTTTATCTGTGAAATGGGGCGAAAAAGCCAAACACACAAACCTACTTGATAGGTCTGTGGCCAAGATGAAGTGATATACAGACCCATAGATCAGAGAAGAAGCTGATGGCTGCCAAAGGGGTGGGGGTGGGAGGGTGCGAACTGAAAAAGGGAGGGAAAATTCTAGGTGGCCTGTTGTTTTTCAACAGAGCTTAGACAAATAATGCTAATGTCTATCGTTTATGTTGTCCTTAGCTGTGTGCCAGGAAAAAAATCAAATGAGGTAATGTGTTTAGAGCCTTGTGCAGACACCTGTCCCCTGTGGGTGATTTAAGCAGTGAAATATAAAGTGTGCTTTAGAAAGAGTTCACAAAATGGGTAGCAAATGAATTAATATAAAATGTCACAGAAAGTAGGTAACGGTTTTGGTTCTGGGAAGAGCAGGCTTCCGTTTGCTGGTTATACACCCGTGTAGAATGCTCAGATGCTCTCAGAACGTGACTTTTCTGTATGAGATAGGGGCTGTTTGCGACTTTCCCCACGCAGACCCGGGCCGTGTCCATCCTTGGATGGGCTGAGCATGTGACGGCACACTCACCGCCAGAGGGCGGTATGGAGCAACGGAGGAGGCTCACCCAGACCGCCGCCGCTCACCCCGTGCTCTGGGCAAGACACTTCTCCTCTCTGATTCCATGTCCTCCTCTGTCAAGTGATGTCGTAGGCGGGGGGCGGGGGCTCCCGAAGACAGATCCCCACTTAAATAGTAAATGACTCCATGGCCACATTGGTTGGGAAAACACATACTGGGCGGGGCGGGGGTGGGATAGGGTGAAGGTTCACAGGCGGAAACAAGGAATCACCACCTAGCAGCATGCCTTACTCTCCTCAGGTTTCTGGGTCCAGAGGAGAGTTGACGTCACCTCTTGGGATGGGGCTTCATCCTCAGGATGCACAAGGGAGTGAGAACCCATGGGAACGTCTGCAGCATTTCGTCGGGGAAACAGCAGTGGCCCCACTGCAGTGACAACACACGAGCAGTTCAGCGAGCTGTGACTTAGTTTCCTGGCCTCTGCTTCTCTTTCACCTCTGCCCCTCCCTCCCCTCAGGGCTCTCGTTCTCCTATGGGTGGCATTCAGATCCCACCCCTCCCCACAAATGATCTTTGGACTGCTTTGTTGCTCTCGACTAGATGTCTGTATTGGAGGGCGTCTCTTGCCAGCCCTTCCTGGGGGCGCTGGCCAGCTTTTAAACAGCTGTTGTACTTGGGGTTACAGCCCCCAAGTTCCTCGCCCACGCCAACCCTGGACCATGTGCTCAGAGCCCTGTCCGCAGGGTGGGGAGAATATCCAGTCTCCTCTTCCGGTCCAAAGGGCCACCTGCATGAGCCCTGCAAGCCGAAGCCCAGCCGCCCGCAGCTCCCGCGGGCATAGCTGGGTCTCGAGCTGGCTCCAGGGCAATGTCAGTCAGCAGCGAGACAGGCTGTAAAAATAGCGAATGCATCCTTTAGTTCTTAAAACAAATGCCGAATTACATAAGGCGTGTTTTCATCCAGACCTTTTCTTAGATACTTTTTGATTCCTTGTTCTCCCAGGTACACCAGTTCTGTGTGCTGCTCTTTTTTTTTTATACTAAAGATTATATCATAGGCATTTCCTCACTTTATTAGGCATTTTTTATATGGCTGTGCTGTTTTTATTGAGCTATACCTTACCTGTGGCAGAGCACACTAATCCTTGCGGGAGAGCATGGTGAGGTTTCGCCAAGCGTGTACTGAGTAACCACCACCCAGGCCGAGACGACGGGGACTTGGCCTGTCACCCCGGAAGATGCCTTCGCGCCCGCCTGGTGGCAGGGGCCACTCTGATTTCCATCGTCGGGGATTCGATGTGCCTGTCCTTTAACTTCATGTAAGTGGCATCACAGGCCAGACTCCGCCTCCGTGTGCCTGGCCTCTTCTGTTCAACAGACGCCACACTGTGTGACAGGGCCCTGCTAGAGAGCGGGGCTTCCTCCGGGGAATGTCCACTAATGTGGACACCGCTCGCTAATGCGGACAGCAGGTGTTGAATCTTACCATCAGTGCTCAGATAATGCCATCAAGGAAGAAGCTCCCAGTGTACCTAAAGCCACCGTCACCAGGAGAGCCAGAGTCCCCTAGGTCCTTAGAGAAAAAGGAAGGAACCCCCACTCCTGCCACTTCCCAACCAGTGCCACGCTTTGTCACCTGTGTGCCAGCAGTGATACTGGGGCCCTGTGTCTCCCATGACCCTTCACCTTCTGCCTCAGACACCTGTCGTGATGCGCAGAGTTGGGAGGTCGCTGTGCTGTCCTCTCTATTCCTGATGTCCTCTAGCCCCTTCCCAGGACAACCCCTTTCTCCAGCCCACGCACCACGCCCCCCGCCCCCATGCCCTGTTAAATCATCAGCCAAGTAGACACCCGCAGACTGTCCACCTCACCCCTTGGTGGGGACCCCTTAACTCCCTGGAAAGTCGGTTCTCTTCATTTTGCGTATTTCCTCCCAAATCGCTGCCCAGACACGGGGCTGAAGCAGCCCGAGGTTCAGTAACAGACGTCTATGGACCAATCAAAGTGCATAGTAGGCTCGCCGTGCTCTTCGGTGGATTGGATCACACCTGCTCTACCATCAACAGGATATCATGTGGGGCTTTTCCTGTTGCCCCAGAACTGGCAACCATAACCTGAGGCTGAGGGCAAAGAGGTGTCAAGCACCCCGTGTTTCCAAAGGAAACCGCTGACACCAGGAGCCACACACTGTCCCCAGGGCTCACCGAGAGTGGCAGAATCAACCCTGTGCCTCGAGTCCCCACTCAACTCCTCCCACCGCTGTCTGCCCTGGGGAAGGTGTGTGGCCCTGTCCGGTGAGTTGACAGTTGGGGGCAGAACAGGTCGTAGGAGAGGGTGGGGTTGATGGGGAGGAGTGTGGGGGTGCTGAGGAAGGGGCGTCGAGAGACGGACGTGAGGGACGGGGGCTTGCCAGAAGGGGAGGCCAGCACCGTGTCCCCGGGTGAGGCATCTACTGGGCAGCAGACCAGCCGAGCAGGAGAAGAGGGTGTTGAGAAAGGAGACGGTGAGGACAGGGCGTGGCGCCGAAGCAGCAAGGATGTCCCAAGGAGGTGAGAGCACCCTGGGTCAAGGTCAAACAAGCTGTCAAAGCAGCAAAGTTTGAAGAAGTTTCCAACCTTAGTCACTCACCACACCCAGGGCCAGGCCTCCCCTAAATTCACTCGCTGCCCTGCAGGGGTCAGCTTGCCTGCCCAGGTGCCTCTTCTCTCGCAGCGCACTTCCCCTTGGTGGCCCTAGGCGGCCTGTGCCACCGGTGAATCGCACCTGAGGCCGTTGCAATCTGTGAGGGAAATTTTAATAGTGGGGTCCCTTCTGTCGCTTTCCATTGGCCCAGCCACCCGTGGACAGGTTGGGGGTATCCCGCCTGCAGGGCACATGAAGGTCACAGAGCAAGGACAGGCATGTGTAATCACACAGGGACAGGAGTGAGAAGGTGTGATAGTCTCTCATACCTCAGTATAACAAAACAGGCAGCTGTTTTCAATTTTATTGTGGTAAGAACACGACATGAGAGCTATGCTCTTAACAGATTTTGGAGTGTCCAGCGCAGCGCCGTCACATACAGGCGCGAGGTGGGAAAGCAGAGATTTGAAACACTATGCATGTCGATAAATGAGTAAAGAGCATGCGATATGAACATAGGACGGAGTATTATTCAGCCTCAGAAAAGAAGAAATCCTGTAACACGGGACGACATGGATGAACTGGAGGACATTCTACTAAGTAAAGTGTGTTAGTCACAGAAGGACCAGCACGTCCTGATTCCACTGACATGTGGCATTTAAAACAGTCAGACGCGCAGGTAAACAGGATAAAATGGCGATTGCCAGAGTTGGAGCAGGAGGAAACGGGGAGTTTTTTATTAACAGGTTAAAAAATAAAATACAGTTAGAGAGCATTAATTCATTTTCCAAGTCATAACAATCATTAAAACAAAATCTAATGCATTCGCTAGGATAATAACAAATACCAGAAGGCAAAGCATGCCGTCCGCTCCCAACACTCTTCCTCTTCATGAAACCTTCTCTGGCCATGAAGCAAGAAAGTAAAACCATAGGGGCGCCCCCTCCCGAGTGCCAAGTGCCAGAAGCCCCGTGCTTCTTGCTCGCATCCGGTCACCCACGTACGGGGGAACACGAACGAACCTTCGTAACTCGGCTCACCCGAGGCGGAAGTCTTGGCTTCCTGAGGGGTGCCAACTCCCACTCTTTCCCACGGGGTCTAAAAGCTTTGATTAGGGGGCAGCTTGGGTTAGGCATCTCCACTGGCCAAATGGGACAATTCAGCATCAATAAGGATATCCACAAAGCACTGAAGTATCCAAATGTGATTATATGCATGAGTTCATAGATTTAAAGATGCAAAAAAAAAAAAAAAAGATTTCTGGCAGCAAGTCTGAGAGAATAAAGACGCAATTGAGATGACAGGTGTGTGCTGTGACCCAAATGATAACATTTAGATGCTGTGTCACCCCAAGCTTGCAAGCCCAGAGATGGCAGACCTCCAGCTCCCCGGTCAACCAGCATTTGCATTGAGCTGGCGGTCTCCCAAACATGCTCCACAGTTTTAAGCTCAGAATCAGAATCGTCTTTATGACTGATGCGGTGCGTTAAGGCTTGGCACAGTAATCACTCTTAAGATGAAACATTAGCATACTCATGCCTTATAGTTTTTAGCTTTAACATTATTTTTAGTTTCTCTTTTTTTAAAACTTTAATATCTGAATTCTACCTCTGTATCCAAACATGAAGCTCTGGAAAGGAGCTGGGAAAACATTTTTATCCAGCCCACCCCTCGTCTTCTTCATCTAGGCCCACCCTGCCTGGTGACTCGGAGGCACAGACGCGCCGGCCCGAGGTAGGAGGGGCAGTGCAGGCTTCTGTCCTGGGCCGGGCCCCTCCTCTGTCCCAAGGACACCCCCCCAGGGCCCCCGCCCGTTGTTTTCCCTCTTCCAGGCCCACCGAGGGGTTCTTGCTTCACAGTTTCCTTCACGTTCTCCCCAGGTTTACCCTCCTGGACCACCACAAACTGGACTTGGAAATCAGTTAATCCTACAGGTAGTTGTGTGATAAAAGCTTTTGGGCAACCGACAGGCGAGGGCAGCGGGAAGGTGACAAGGAAGCCATCAGACCTGAGACCTGGCTTGTCCCTTCGCTGATTCTGGAAACATTCCTGGGGCCTGGGGTGGTCTCACTCTTTTTTAAAGACTTTATTTATTTATTTTTAGAGAGAGGGGAAAGGAGGGAGACAGAGAGAGAGAAACATCAATCAGTTGCCCCTTGCAGGCCCCCAGCCAGGGACCTGGCCTCAACCCAGGCATGCGCCCTGGCCGGGAATCAAACCCGCAGCCTTCCACCTGGAGGAGCGAAGCCCAGCCCACTGAGCCGGGGCTGCTCTCTTGCTAGGGCCCTGCGCCCCTGATGGGGCGACTCATCGTCCCCACCCTTTCTCCTAATTGCTACCTCCAACCCTCCCCTTTCCCTGGAAAAACAAAACAAGGGCTTATTTTTTTTTTCATCTCATGATAGATTATGCCTATTTCATAAACAAACATTTGTACACATTTTTATACAGGGGGATTGACCGATGAACATGCAGACAGTGGGAATCTACTGGATTGCAAAGGTAGGGTGCGTGGTTGGTATAGATAAAGCAGAATAAATGAAAAATGAAGTTATGGCGGAGAGGATTATGGGGCTCGAGCAAAGCTGTCAGAAAGTGGTTATAGCTCCCGAGCTCTCCAGGGCCTGGGGAAGCCTTCAAAGTCAAACACGGGCAGGAGATGGGGCTAAGGACCGGTGCTTGCTGGGCTGACTGAGCAACCCCCTGACTTTCACGCTCATCCAGGCTCAGCCATGCTTGCTCCCCCCTCCTCTCTGCACGTGGCTGACCCCACTCACCCTCACTTCCTTCGCCCACAGTGGTCTCCCTGGGCACTTGATTAAAGAGACTTCTAGAACCAGAGAGTGAGCGAAGACATGGCGAGACTAGGGGAAGAGCATAAACACAGGCTACTGAGGCATTGTCCGGGAACTGAAATGAGCTTGCTGCAGAGTCAAGTCTCTGCCCACAGTTGTTCTGCAATATTCCCCGAGGACACATCGGCTGTACAAGGGGTGACGTGAGTCTGTCTCGGTACCCGCAATGCCGAGGTTCCTGGGTACTTGCTTGAGAAACTTGCAGACCTGTATACTTCAACAAACCCCGAAGGCGTACTGTCATATAGGGAGTGCCATGTCCCTTTAAAAATAACCAGCCAATTGCTGCTCGTTTACAAGCCAACGGAGACGTCCTGCTCCCCAGTGGAAGGGGTGTGTCCTGAACTCACGCGATCCACCGTCTCCCGGTAGAAAATCGGGCATTGTTTGCAGAGGTGTTTGGCGATGTGCTTTCGGACGAACACGGAGATGTACCGTCTGAACTTCTCGCCGACGAAGGCGTAGATGATGGGGTTGATGCAGCAGTGCGTCATCCCCAGGGTCTCCGTCACATGGATGGCTTTGTCTAGCTGGCTGGCGGTGTTACAGTTACTCATGCCAAAGAATACCTGGAAGGTGTCCAGGATGAGGGTGATGTTGTAGGGGGTCCAGAAGAGGAAGTAGCCGATCATGATCACGAAGATGAGCCTCACCGCCTTGTGCCTCTTCTTCTCGTTTCGGCACCGAAGCAGGGTCTTTAGGATTCCTGAGTAGCAGATGACCATGACGAGTAGTGGCACCACCAGGCCCAAGATGGTCCTCATTATTGAATAGAAATTCTTCCACTCTACTGGAAAGTAAGGGCCGCAGAAGTAGGCACCGTCTTCAAGTTTGGCTTCGGTGAAGATGATTCCTGGGACAGAGGCAAACATGGCCACCACCCACGTGACTCCACTTGTCACCACCCCAAAGGTGACTGTCCTGGCTTTTAAAGCAAACACAGCATGGACGATCGCCAGGTACCTATCAATTGTCAAGAGGATAATGAAGAAGATTCCTCCAAAATAACCAATCTGATAGATGCCTGTGATTACCTTGCACATCACACCCCCTAAGACCCACTCGTTTGTGACAGAATGAATCCACACTGGCAGAGTCAGAAGGAGAAGCAGGTCGGAGATGGCCAGGTTGAGCAGGTAGATGTCAGTCATGCTCTTCAGCTTCTTGCAGTTGATCAGGGTGAGGACGACCAGCAGGTTGCCCACAAAACCAACGATGAACACCAGCGTGTACAGCAGAGGCAGGAGCCAGGCTGAGATACGTTTCACGTCAACTTTTTTGCAGGGTTCATTTTCATCACCATAGTCAAAAGGGGAGGTGGTGTCCTCATTGTACCCCTTGATGTTCGTTATAAGCAGAGAATGAGCTGTGGACAGCACATTGGGGCCAAACTGGGTCAACATGTCTTTATCATCACCCATCTCCCTGCGTCCTGCAAACAGAAAACAAGATGGTAACATACAACGTAACTGCTGCATTGCTGGGTCTTCAAGATAGTCTTGTCCCCCTTGAGTAGGGCCCGGACTTCGTCTCTGCCTTGCGGCCATCCCTTTGAAAACATGTGTGCTAGTTCAGCACTTCCCTTTATTCCTAGCAGCAGAAGCTCATCATCTCCCCAGCCACCATTTGCCAATACCCTTGACCTTCCCCCAGAGCCCAATTCTCATTATAGGCGAACATGCTGGACACTTGCTTTCTCTACCTCCTCTGCACAGGACCCACTCCGGGATGGAAATCAGAAGGAGACTCTGGTAGGAGGTTTCTGGGAATACTCTTCTCTGATAAGAGAGATGCAAGACCCTTCCTCTGTGGCAGCTTGTGTTGTGAGGACTTGGTGCCTGGGACCATGACTGAGGGACCCAGAGCGCAAATCTAAGCAGAGTCCGAACCTCACCCAGTCCCACGCCCACCCTTGTGCTCTGAGAAAAGTCAGCCCCTGCGGTTAAGCCAAGAGGAGGGGTGTTTTCTGTGACTTGCAGCCAAAAGCCTTCTGATACGCCTCTGAACTTTCTGCCTTCATCATTTTGCCAAAATTCTCTTGCCAAGGTTGCCATGACAACCCAATTTTTATTAAAAAAAAAGATTTTATTTATTGTTTAGAGAGAGAGGAAGAGAGGGAGAAAGAGAGGCAGAGAAACATCGATGTGTGACATTGATCGCCGACCCAGGGTCCCAGACCGCAACCCAGGCATGTGCCCTGAGTGGGAATTGAACCAGTGACCTTTGAGTTCCCAGGCCAGCACTCAGCTCACTGAGCCACAGCAGCCGGGGCCGCAACCCCATTTTTAAATGCCCTGGCTTGATTTCAGTTTCATCCTCATGGAGCCTTTGATCCTCCTGATAATGTCTTCCACATAAAACTCTTGGTTTCCAGGAGGTTAGCTCCTGCCTTACCACTTCCAATGAACTTTCTTCATCAGTGCCTTCTTCCCCAGCCCGGGCACCATCCTCAGCTCCCACCTCTTTACCTTTTTCCTCTTTATTCTCATTCCAGAGTTCTTCCTGAGGTGTGCCCCCTCATCTCAGGGTTCTGAGTCCCCTGAATACTAATGCTTTCCAAAGCTCTGTCTTCCGGTCCCATCTTCTGACTTCTACACCTCAGAGTGGAATTTTCCATGGCCTATTGCATACCTCCCCTTGGATTTCCTCATTTAATCAATATTTATTGAGCACTTACTAGGAGCCATGCTCTGTTTTAGGCACTAGAGCTACAACAGTGAGCAAAGTGGGTGCTGTACAGGTACCTCCACTTCAACTTACTCCACAGGAACAGCCCCGGGAACTTGCTTCAACCCGTGGATCCCTAATCTTGTCTTTTACTCCATCACTCAGGAAGCGGAACTTAGCATTATCCTGGTTCTCTCCTCTTTAGATTAGAAACCAGGCCCTGGCAGCCAAACGGATCTAGATTTGAATCCTGCCTCCAACTTACAAGTTGCATCCTTTGGGACTAATTACTTCTTCATCTATCAGTTTCTTTCTGCATAAGAGATTAACTATGCGGAGCTGCCAGGAAGATTTCTGGAGACAGAGACTTACTCCAGCCCCTGGTGTGGCGATGCTCTGCATTGTTATTATGATGTCACCTGACTTCTAGTTCATGAACACCTCTGAGATCGGTCCCCTCGGAAAGTCTTTCAACTGCCACTTCCTTACCTTGTCTGCCTTTCACTTCTGGCTTTGTTGTGGTCTCTCCTTTGCTCAAAGCTTATTCCTGGCCATGCTCCCTTTCACCCCGTCCTCCCTACAGCTGAAATCGGGTCGTGCCCTTCTTGGCCGAAAACCTGCAGGAGCTCGGTGATGTGTATGCGATGGGACTTCAAAGGTAAAGCCTAGATGACTCATCACGCCGTTTCTGAGTTCTCATCTTGTCAGCTTCATGTTTAATCACTTCTCAAATCCCAGACCCTGGGCTCCAGATGCAGCCTGCTTCTCTCCATTCCCCCGAAACTCACCACTTCCTTCGTGCATTGGGGGTTTTGCGTGTGTTGGCCCCTCTGCCTAGAATGGCCGGTGAGCTCCTCCCCCCCCCCCCCGCCGCTCCTACTACCTCCTGCTTAAATTCCCCTTCTCTGTGGGGCCTCCTCTATCTAGTCACTCGTGTCATCTCATGACACAGTGCAAACCTCTTAGTCAGCACTCATCACCGGGTCTGCCACACCCCATGTGCTCCTTGAAGTCGAGAACTGGGTCACGATTCTCTCTCCAGCTCTTACAATGGCACCTGGCTAACAGAGGCACCAATGACAATATGACATCGAACATCATTCGGCTCAATTCTCAAGAACATACATCTTTTCCTGGTAGTGGCTATGAATTTGTTTTTATCTACATACTCATCTTATCTTTTTATATACGTATACATTCTTCAGTTTCTCCTGTGATTGATATTTTCCAGAGCTTGCATTTCAGGTCGCTGAGCCAGATTTCTTGAGATCCGTAGTTGTAAACAAGACCCCTGATCAGGTTTAGGAAACAAATGTATCCACCTGAAGAATTACAACTACAATTATTAATTGATCTCTCCTCAGGCTCCACATGCTATGCTACATACTTGGCATGCATTCATTCATTTAATCTTTGCAACAAATTTGTGGCATACCTATGCATTTTACAAGTGGAGAAATGCAAGCATGGATGGATTAAATGACTCCCAAATTCACAAAGCAAGGAATGACTGAGCTGGAATGGAACCCTGGGCTATTCAATTTTGCAAGCCCCCAGGGGCTCCCATCTCCAGGATCCAGAGCAGAGACGGGCACAGGAGAAGAGGTAACAGATTTTCTAGGTATTCTTCCATGCCTAAGAATCCACACTCATCCACATGAGCGTGATCCACCCATGCATGTACAAGTGTACGTGTGTGTGCGTGTGCAAGTGCATGCACTCACACAACACTTCCACCAGAACATACGCTCTGTGAGGGCAGAGATCTTTGACTTCGCAATGAGGTATCACAGTGCCCCAGAATCCAACCCAGCACACGGCGGCTACTCAATAAACATCCCCCGAATAACTTGATAACAGAACCAGCAGGCTACAAGTGGCTGAGAAACAGAATGCCCCGCTGTGGACTAGACTCGCGGGTAACCCGGTGGGAGACCTTATGCACATGAATGTACTGGGGATCCTAGCATACAGCCCCTTAGCTGCAGCAAGCACTTGGGCTGTATTTAGTCAGGGTTTAGTCTCCCTCCTTTGTACGGGCGAGTATGGGCTGTAGCAGTGGTACTCGATGCTGGGCTTCAGTATCACACAGGAAGTCTGTCAGTTAGAAATACACAGCCCTGCACCTCGCTCTGATGATTCAGATGGGGGCTGATGGGTATGATGGGGTCAAGTGCCCCAGAGCCTCCCCCGATGTGTTCTCCGTGCTTTTTTGCTGACCTGCCCTGGCCTCTGAGATGCCAGCCACCTCCTCTCTACAACCTCTGTCGCTCCAGCCCACCCGGCTCCCGCCACAGCAGGAGCTCTGCAGTCAGCTCTGCACTGAGCAAGGGGGCTGAAATGCACCGGTCTAGGTGTCACTCGCAGGTGTCAGGACACATGATCCAGAATCAATTAAACGCTGCCTCTCAGAAAAATAACTCCCTCCCTTCAGCCTCCGTGGACCTCTTGAATCGAGGCAAGAGGCACATTTTGGTTGGGAGCCTGGACCGTCACATGTAAGGACTAGAAAAGGAGAAAATTCTGGGAAGAAAGTCCAGCCCTTTAAAGCCGTTGGGGGCTGGGAGGGACAGAGTGAGAGGAACAGTCATTGAAATACCTGGTTGTCCTCACATTCTTGATCCTTCTATTTCAGCAGGCTCTCTGCAGTCCCCTGAGCCCTGAAGAGTGGTCTCCCCTGCTTTGCACTTCCCCATTCTCATCAGGGTCTCTCTTAATTCTGCTGAAGACACCATCCTCCAGCCCTTTCTCCCACCTTTTCATCCCCCAGTTCCTGGGCTATGCAGACCCCCAGAGTGCCTCCAGTCTCTGCATCCCCAGAGTTGAGATGCTCTGAGCCTATGATTCCTAACGTGATGGAAAAAGCACCCCCAACTCACCAGTGGATGGCTTCTTCCAACTGCCACTGGCTTGTCAGGCTTCTCAGCAACAGAACCAAGCAGATCTGGAGGTAGGAACTGGGTGTGCAGAAATAGGAAATAAAGTTTCCTGCAGAAGGAGAAGGCGGGGATACAAGAGTAAGGGTAAAGGTTTGAGAAAAAAACAACAACAAAGAAGAATGATACACTTCTTCTTTTCCAGCCAGGAACTTTGTACACTAGGTCTGGGTCTCCAGAGTAGGATTAATTTTGAAATCTTGCTTATGCAACCTTAAGAGTCAGTCGGGCACACCCTGTAATCTGCTTCTGAGTCTAACGGCTCTGGGCTGCCTTACCTTGTGGGTGTCCATATCTAGAGATCTCGTCTCCTCTGCTCGTGATAATTTGCATGAAAGGAGCGCACGAGAACTTCATTTCCTAGAGGATAAATGCTAAGGGAAGCTGTTGTGACAGTGGAGGAAACATGATAAAGTTTTTATGTGACAGTGTGCCCCGGTCTCAGTGGCATCATGGGTTTAGGATCAGGTTAGAAATTTCATTAGAGAGAGCTTTTTAATGAAAGGGAATGCTAAATGGCCTTTTGGGTCACAGGTGTCCTTGGTAAGAAGGGCCTCGGTCAGTATAGGTCCTACTTCTCAGAAAGAAGTTTTCTTAAAAGAAAACACCATTGGTGGAGGAGGAATCACCAGGAATCTCTCTCCCCACCTAGACCAACAATTTTACTGGGAGAATCAGTCTGCTTTAACTGTTTTGGAACTCTTGAGTCTATTGAAGGCTTATACCTTTCAGGAGTAGTCTTGCATAATTAATTGCAGTTAACTTTGGTCAATGCAGCTTTTGACACAGTAGCAGCTGCCCATGTCCCACACCCCGCCCTTGGCAACCTGGCACAGGTTCCTGGAGCAGCTGGCCCACAGCTTGCAGGAGCCAGGGTGGGAAAATACCAGGGTATGTTCTGATCACGGGGTCCTGCTTCTGACCTCAGAGGTGCAGACAAAGAGACAGACAGCCATGCTGTTGCAGTTCCCCCCATTGCTGCCAGCCCCTCCTCCTCTGGCTGAAGTGACTTTCAGGAGACTTAAAGGGACAGTGCCTTTTATTTTTCTCTCCATTTTCTCTTTTTCTCCCTTTTGGCAGCCAGACCTTAAAGACTAGGGCATTTAAAAGCAACTGCATTTCTGGGGAAACTTAGAAAGTGACCACACTCATCCAGGGAAAGGTACAGGCTCAGAAAAGACCCAAGAAGACCTTAATTTCATACCAGAGGCTGATCCTTGACACAGACATAACTTATAACAGTAAAAATATGACAAAACCCATCCAAGCCTGGAGAAAAGGGAGCATCCGATTTCAAGTTATCACATTATTAGATTCAAATATCTGGTTTTCAACAAAAACAGCAACAACATAATCACAAAGTGTAGAAAGAAACAGGAAAGTATGGCCCATTCAAAGGAAAAGAAATAAATCAACAGAAACCGTTCCTGAAAAAGATGTGATGGCAAATTTACTAGACACAGACTTTAAAAGAAATGGCCTAAAGATGTTTGAAAAACTAAAGGAAGATGTGGAGTAAGTCAAGAAAACTTTGTGGAAAAATGGAAATATCAGTAAAAAGATAGAAAACTTAAAAAGAAACCAGAAAGAAATTCTGGAGCTGAAAAAATAATAGCAAATAAAAACTTACTGCAGGGACTCAAAAGCAGATTTGAGCAGGAAGAAGAATCAACCAACTTGTACATAGGACAATGGAAATTACTGAGTTTGAGGAACAGAAAAAAGGGTTAAAGAAAAGTGATCAGAGCTTGAGGAACCTGTGAGAGTCCCAGGAGAAAAGAGAGAGAGAAAAGGGCAAAGAGAATATTTGGAGGAATAATGGCTGAATGCTTTTCATACTTGAAGAAAGACATAAATACAAATATTCAAGAAGTTTCATGAATTCCAAATGAGATAAATTTAAAGAGACGCATACCAAAACATTGTAATCAAACCTTTGCAAGACAAAGACACACAGACAATCTCGAAGTTGCAAAGGAGAAACAACTCATCACACACAGGGGATCCTCATTACGATTGGCGGCAGATTTCTTGTCAGAAACTTTGGTTGCCAGAAGGCAATAGGCTGATATATTTAAAGTGGTAAAAGAAACAAATTGTCCACTGAGAATCCTAAATCTGGCAAAGCTGACCAAGAATGAGGGAGAAATTAGGACATTTCCAGGTAAACAAAGGCTGAGGAAACTTCTTGCCACTAAACCTGCCCAGAAAAACATTCTCAAGACAGTGAGGTGCCCAGTGAGCAGCAGCAGTAGGAGCTTTTAGCCCCATGCTCGAAGGGTTACAGAATCCACAACACCACCTGAGCCCTGTTGAGAGCTGCAGTTGAGAGGCGAAGGTCATAGGATGCAGCCACTCCTAGAACATTAGCAATGAAAGAGCAGAGCAGGAGCAGACAGTACTCTAACTTTCAGCTCCCACTCTGATCTCCTGCCTGCAAGTGACTGAACCCAATGGGCAGAGGGGCAGCGTGGAGTCTAGGTGATGTATCCCATCGACATCACTTCCTGGGCTCAGAGTGGATCTGGGGGAGAAAGGCAAAGAACCACACAGTTACTGAGCCAACCTTTTTTTTTCTTTTCTTTTTAAATTTGTTCTCATGTGGTCCATGTAGATAGTCAGAAAATTGGAAACCAGGGTAAATACACCTAAGGATTCTTTATACACATCGAAAGAATTAGAAAAGATGCTTTTCCTGAAGCGTGAGACTCCCATCTCCACCTGTGGCACTGGGTTCATGGTTTCTGAAAATGTCAGTCTGCAAGAGGAAGATAGGCCCTTGGAGCAGACTGGGGGGAAGCGTGTCCCCAGCCCCCTACCTCTGGTGTGGTGGCTGACCAAGCAGGATCACATAAACGTCATGGCAGCGGTCAACTCAAGGTGACCTGGCACAGTGGTGAGGAAACACGGAGTTCTTCCATAGACCAAGGCGTTGGCCATGGGAAGTTTAAGACTCTTGTTTGTTTGTACTCAGAAGGCCGGCGGCGGAGTTGGGGGTTAGACCATTGCAGCTGAAAGTTAGGTTTGCTCTTAGAACATCTCGGCCCCTCCACGGATGGCAACACTCGCCCAACCGAAAACATGGGCAGGAGCATGGCTGGGGAGGGTCGCTGCCCAGGCGGGAGCATGGGCATGGTTTACCGGCCGCCTGGGGCTGCTTCCATGTCCCTTGCCACTTCTCTCCTGCTCTGTGATGGGCTTGTTCAGATGCCACTTGAAAAGATAAGTTCTTGCTTTTTTTCAATACAGACACGTTTGGTGACTGTGGTTTCTATGGCTTGCATGCTTCCTGCAACCTACTAAAATAGATGAGTGAGTCCTAGGATTTTACATCTCCAGGTTAAAGACAACGATCTGGACTAAGATGCCCATAGAAAAAGCCCAGTTATGGAAAAGCATGCCTTCCTAATAAAAATAATACAGACGATTACCACTGTTTTTGTTGCATGTGACAACGTAACACTATTGGGCACAGAGTCACAGCAAGAAAGCTTAGACACTGCAAATGATTTTTTGAAAAGGAAGTGCCAAGTAATTGAGGTCAGGTATGAATGTCTCTCTCGTCCCCCAAGTTCACCATCATCTCCAAGTGAACAAAGAACAGACAAGAATACGTAATGAAAAATAGAGATAGAAATGTTGTCAACCATGGCAATTTGTATCTTTATTAGAGCACAGAGCAGCAGATTAGATGTTTTTTTTTAAAGATTTTATTTATGTATTTTTAGAGAGAGGGGAAGGGAGGGAGAAAGAGCGATGTATGTTGCCTCTCACATGGCCCTCACTGGGGACCTGGCCCGCAACCCAGGCATGTGCCCCGACTGGGAGTTGAACCGGGACCCTCTGGTTCCTAGCCCGTGCTCAATCCACTGAGCTACACCAGCCGGGCAGATTGGATGTTTTTATAACTTCAGGCCTACTAAACTTTGGGGAAACAGAGGTGAAGCCAGGAACTTTAGTGCATCCACTTGCCAAAAAGCTCTCTCAACTGACTTAGGGGATGCCCTTTGAACCCTGTAGTAGGAAGATACTCTCGTGTTCTTCAATAGCCTAGGTGCTTCAAACTACTCTGTGACTAGACTTAGATTTCGTTTGAAGGTCTCAGAGGTCATCTGCTCTGGAACAGAATGCTTGCCTGGGATAGGTCAGGACAGAGTCCTTACGAGGCATTTTTAGATGCCTCTAGGCCATGGCAGCCATGGGCTGAGGCTATGCTAGGGAATGAGAAGCTAGAATTCGCTACCACCATTGCCTGCTTCCCCGCCCATTCCCCCACCCCAGGCGCGGTGAGTAGGAGGAGGAGGGGTGAGTGCCTGCTGGATGTGGCTTCATATGGGGCGCAGGGGCCATACATAGTCCTCTCCCACCTCTGACATCACTTACCATTCGAGTGTGGCTTCTGAGGTATCCCAGAGAGGGCACAATGCTGTAGCCAACAGCAAGCTGCCCAAGCAGCGCTCTTCGTTTGGGTACCGGTGGCATGAGAAGAAACCCACAGAGCTGGATGTGGCAGAGATTTTGATTGGCGGGCATGCCTGAGTGAGCAGTGGGGGGTGGAAGACAGTGGGGGAGACCTGAGCCAAGTGTGGCTGGTTGGAGCTGTACGCAACTACCGCGGGCTTGGCGGAAACCATGGATACTTGGTGGTGAGGTAAGGACAAGCCAAGGAGAAAATTCATTTGTAATGCAACTCAGGCTCATATAGACATATGTATGCGAAAGCAACAAAATTCTAAGAAAATATTAGAGGTGAAGTTTTTTTGTTTTTTTTTTAAAGATTTTATTTTCAGAGAGAGGAGAAGGGAGGGAGAAAGAGCAATGTATGGTTGCCTCTCATGTGGCCCCCACTGGGGACCTGGCCTGCAACCCAGGCATGTGCCCCGACTGGGAATCGAACCGGGACCCTCTGGTTCCCAGCCCGCGCTCAATCCACTGAGCTACATCAGCCGGGCTTTGAAGTTTTGATTTGAAATGAATTCTTAGATATGACGCCAAAAGCACAAGAAAAAAAGAGACAAATTGGACTTCATCAAGATGAAAAACCTATGTGCATCAGCAGACATTACTAGTTAACTGAAAAGAAAATCTTTTAAACTCCTGTAGCTGCTACGGGTCTAGTATCCTGACAATGTACAGAATGCCTGTATCTCAACAACAGAAAGGCAAACAACTCAGTTTAAAAATTGGGCAAAGCACTTGAAGACACCTCTCCCCACAGACAGCACACGAATGGCCCACCAGCGCCCGAAAAGGTGTTCAACGTGGTTAGTCATTCGGGGAAACGCAAATCAAAACCACACTGAGGTACTGCTTCATACCCAGCAGGATGGCTAGAATTTTTTTTTTAAAGGAAGTAACATGTGTTGACAAGGATGTGGAGAAGTTGGAACTCTCTTATTTAAAAAAAAAGTTTTTTATTGTTCAGTTACCGTTGTCCCCATTTTCCCCTCATTACTCTCCCGTGTCCTCCCCCTGCACCCCCACATTTGATTCTTTGTCCGTGGGTCCTTTATACATGTTCCTTGACTTGACCCTTCCCCTTCGAAATTTCCCCCATCACCCCCCTACCCCCTCCCCTCTGGTCACTGCCAGTTTGTTCTTTATTTCCATGTCTCTGGTTCTATTTTGCTTGCTTGTTTGTTCTGTTGATTAGGGAAACTGGAGCTCTCATGCTGCTGGTGGGAATGTATAGGGTGCATCAGATTTGAAAACCAGTCTGACAGCTCCTTAGAAAGAAAGAAACATAGACTCATCCTAGGGCCTTGCAGGGGCAGTTCTGGATTTGTACCCGCCCCCCACCAAAACTGAAAGCAGACAGTCAAATATTGCTACACCAATGTTTTTAACAACCCTATCGGCAACAGCCACAAGGTGGAAGCGACCTCCATGTTCATCAGTGGATGAGTGGATAAACAAATTTTGGTCTATGCATATAATTACCCTTAAAAAGAAATGAAGAACTGATGCATACTGCGGTGCGGGTCAGCCTCAAAAACATCATGCTGAGGGAAGGCCTCTGGACAGACAAGGCCACACAGGGTGTGACTCTCTCTGGAATACCCAGGGCGGGCACATTGACACAGTCAGAAAGCGAACTGGCAGCTGCTGTGTTCGGGGAGGGGGTCCTGGGGAGGAGCTGGGGGTGGGGCTGTGCCGCGGGGTGATGGAAATGTTTTGAAAGTTGATGGAGGTGGTGGTTGCCTGGCACTGTGAAGGCGCATCTCCCCTATTTTCCCTCAGTTTGTAGGTTTGTTCTTCGTTATGATTGCTTATAGGGCGTTGATGTCATATCGTGTGCGTGTATATAATTTTGAACCTTTTAGTCTTTCCACCAAACGAGACCACTTTTCCCATGTTGCAAATTCTTCATAAACGTAACTTTAATAGCTGCCTACTGGTTAAATGATAAAATGGCTTATGTATTTATTCGTTCATTCTGCAAATGAATACCCAGAGTCCGCACCGGTTTAGCCTGGACAACGGGTATAAAAAGTTAAATAAAACATACCCAGCCTTGACCCTCAAGAAACTTCCACCTTCAAACATAGTAGAGGGATGCTAAACAAGTAGAACACACATTAATATATAAGTATCAATTTGAATACATGCACGGACAAAAAAGACAGGATCCTGTAGCTCTAACTCATATTGAAGAATCAGGGTGAACTTCTTTGAAATATGAAGATCAGATAGAAGTTGACTAGACAAAGAGATTTAATACTGATGGCAGTGACGGTGGTGATGGTGGTGATGGTGGTGATGGTGAAAGTGGAATCAGGGGTCCCCAACCTCCTGGCCATGGACCAGCACCGGTCCAGGCCTCTTAGGAACTGGGTCACGCAGCAGGTGGTGAGCTTGAATGTAATGCACTTGAATCATCCCGAAACCATCCCTGCCCCCTACCCTAGTCCATGGAAAAATTATCTTGCATAAAACCAGTCCCTGGTGCCAAAAGGTTGGGGACCGCTGGACGGAAGTTGATACTGATGATGGTGATGATGGTAATGACAGCCATTTCATCAAATGCTTATAGGCACTGTTCTCGTCTTTACATATAGTGGCCACGTGTAATCCTTACAACACCTCTATGAGCTCGATACTATTATCATACCTGATTTTTGAAAGAGAAACTGAAGCACTAAGAGATCAGAATCTCTCCTGAGGTCAACTCAGTGCTGAGCCAACAAGGCTGTACAGCTCCACCCTTACCATGGCATAAACAACTCCAGGCCAGGGTGCAGAACAGCGCTGGTCAGAAAAATTATGTGTGTGTGCTTTTAATTTTTCAAATGGGCTATTTAAATATAAGGAAATGCTCAAAGAATAAGGACAGAATGCTTGTGTACCTACAGCCCAGCTTTAACGATCTTATCTTGCCATATTCACTCTATTTTTAAGAAGCAAATATTTCAAGCCACAACAGAAATGACCTGTGTATCTTCCCCTGGTCCCCATTTGTCTTTCTCAATCTTTTCCTTCCCAGCGTCAACACGGTTCTGAATTGAGTGTGTATCATTCTCAAGCATGGCTTACTTATTTTTACTATGTGTGTACATTGCTTTATGTGTTTTCAAGTAAATAGTGATATACTGCTTGGATCATTTGTAACTTTATGATATTAAGATTTATCTCATCAGTATTGCTGCCTCTTTGGGGCCAACTGCTAAAAGTAGGAGTACTACATCAAAGAATACATTCCCCTTAACTTTCCACGCATAACAGCGAAGCCCAGTAGTCAGACCACGGTTGGAATGATCCTGTGCAAGAGGCTCCCATCTGGTGCAATGAAACACCAGCTACTTCACGGAGGCTTTCACTGCATGAATGAACCACAATTTAGAAATCTTTCTCCTGCGGATGGGTATGCTAATTGATCCCAGTTTCTCACTGTTTAAACAATGCAACAACAAACCCTCCTTAGATGTGTAGCAGAATTTCTCTAGGCTGTCTGCCTAGTAATGCCACGGTAGTCAGCAGGGATGAGGCAAAAATGCGAGGTTGGTTCATGGAAGCCAAGGGTGACCTTGGGTGCTAAGTTCAGGGGTTGCAGGCAATGAGGAGGAAAAGAAGAGTTTTAATCCCAAACCTGCCTTAAATGAATGGGTGCTTTGATAAGGTAAATCTGATGGACAGGGGAACGGATAGATTGAGACCAAAGAGACCCGCTGGGTGGATGAGCTGCTGGGAGGCCATTAGGAGAGTTACCTGGTGTGAGGTAAGTGAAGGGGAGGAGTTGGAGGGCAAAGGAGGGGTAGATGTGGATGAGAGTGCTAAAGGGAAAGAGGGTGGGAGTGTGTGTGTGTGATTAGGTGGGAGTGGCAGTGAAGACGTTAGTTCAGAACTTGGGTTCTGATTCATTTGCCACATCAGCCTGATCAGTCTTCAAAGTAGGGTTATTTAGAACCTCGCTACCCAAAGCGTGGTCCACAGCCTGACAGCATCGGCATCCCCTGGGAGCTTGTTGGAAAAATCACTGATCTAAAGAGGGGTTTTCTGTAGTAGAAAGGGCACTAGATATGCAGTGGAGAACATAGAGTACCGGTCCAGTGCTGCCCCCTAATGATCTGGATGACCAAGTATAATCCGTGCAGCTTTCCCCAGCAAGCAGGCTCTGGAGACAGACAGCAAGCATTTAGATTCCAGCTCTTCCAGGCCCACCTGGTGAGATTGTACGTAAGTTCTCAGAACATGGGAGCTCCTAGTATCATTTCCTCATCTGTACAATGACACCCTGGACCTAGCGTTCTATGCTTCTAAAAATGCTCTGAAAGGCTGTCCTGGTTGACACCATTTTGTCTAGAAGTGCTAAGTGCTAAGTTTTAGGTGTAACTATGCTGATTTGCAAGGCAGAAAACCCAGTTGCAGTTTTGCCCCTTTTCTTTCTAGGCCTGCCATTCCAGCAATTGATTACCTTCCTTGGACCTCATCTTGGAGGTCATAAAATAGGTATATCAGTACCTGACTTTCTACTCTCACAGACACCTTGAGAGAACTCCCTCCTTCCCCCACCAATAAAAAAGAATGCAGGTTAAAAGTGCTTTTGTAAATCATGATGTACATGTGAATTATTATTCTGCTCTTATAATGAATGAAAAAGGATATTACTTCTTGCACTAGTGAATGTCAAATCTTTTTTTTTAAAGATTTTATTTATTTTTAGAGAGAGAGGAAGGGAGGGAGAAAGAGAGGGAGAGAAACAGCAATGTATGGTTGCCTCTCACATGGCCCTCACTGGGGACCCGGCCCACAACCCAGGCATGTGCCCTGACTGGAAATCGAACCGGCAACCCTTTGGTTCCCAGCCTACATTCAATCCACTGAGCTACACCAGCCAGGGCTGAATGTCAAGTCCTAGTGCATCGGAATATTCTCTGTTGGGCTTGTTAAGACTGGCGTCTACTCCCAGAGTTTGGGATTCAGTAGGTCTGGGTGGGGCAGAGAATGCGCATTTCTGACAAGTTCCCAGGTGATGCTGCTGCCCGGGGCCCTTGCTCTGAGAACAAGACTTGGATGTAAACCTGGTACTAGGGAACCTCAAAGGAAAGATGCCAATTCAATGCAATGAATATATCGTGTGGACATGGACGTGTGCTGAAAAGAGCACAGGACGGATGCCAGAAAATTATTTTCTAGCCTGTCTCTGACCCTCGTTAACTCTGACCCTGAGAGAGCTCCGGAGGGCTCTCGGCCTCAGTTTTCCCCCTGAGATGGGAGGGACGGGCATTTCTGGGAGAAGTTTCTTCTGCTCTAACATACCTTTAGTCAATAAACTGCCCGAATTTTTAGTTCAGGCTGTTAGAATTCTCAACTGCAATGGTGTAGAAGCTTATTGTTCTCAGAGCTGTTTCCCATCGACTATTGTCTTTCCTTTTTTCTTTTTCTTTTTGGATGGAGTAGTCAGGGAAGAGGAGGAAGCTTCTGGACTTCCTTTGTAAAAAAAAAAAAAA
>PVJI01010658.1:0-59405 GCA_004026765.1 Micronycteris hirsuta | reverse complement strand
TATGCTAGGTTTTTTCACATCTGAAAAGTCCAAATGATTTGACACATTTAGCCATATTTTAGTTTGAACAAAATTAGCCATCATTTATTTGGAGATTGAAGGCATGGTCCCTGCTTATATTTTCAGCTTTTTAAGTGAAATTTTGCTTCTTTATTTAAATTTCACTTTAGAATGAACACATAATGGAAATTCTTAATTTCAGTTTTTAAATTATCTCAGAGCTTCTTAAATAATAGAAATAATTTTTAGAGAAAAAAGAGACAATTGGAAAAGCTGTCCAACTTTCCCTAGATTTAAGCATAAAATTCAGAATCTGAACATCTTCGTTTCATCTCGGGTTGGAGGTGAATGAAAGTGTCGAGAGCTGGCTCTCTCAATATCGCCAGCACCGTCTGTCTGTCGGTGAGCCAGAGCTGAGCTTCTCGCTTGCTGTGCTGAGGTTGTAAGTACCACCTTCCAAAGCTGCGGCAGTGTCTGGGAGTGGGGAACGGGGAGTGATAAGGTCAGAATTGCTTGAGAATTGGAAGTTTCGTTTAAATATGCTTTTGCGTTGTGGGGATTTGACTAGGACTGTGTAATAGTCCAGGGTTGGTAGGGCAAGAGGAAGATTTTGAGGCAAGGGATTCAAAGAATCTGAGGACTCACCTGTCTGTGGATGCTTTCCAGTGAAGAGTTGGTGAGTCTTTTGGAAAATCCTGTAGTGAACACTTTCAGTGGAGAGAGATTTGTCATTATTTTCTGCATTGCTAGCCCCATCCATATGGAAACAGACAAGGAAGAGTTAAGAAGTGCGAGTGAAGACAGTGGAATAGAAAAATATCGTCAATGTAGGTGGGCAGGTTTGGTTTCCTTTCTCAGTGCCTAGGCAGACGTGTCTGTAGGTGGTTTTGCTTCTCAGGAGTCTCAGGAGTTGTCTGGGCTGTGTAACCCTGCATTTTCTTTGCTGTTGGACTACCCTGGGTCCTCCTACCCCTCCACTGCTCCTCGCTAGAAAGTGGGGGAGTAGAGTTTCACTTGAGGCAGGACTGCTGTGGTGTAGCTGGCGCAGTGTGAGGCCTGCGGATCACAGTGTGATTATCAGAAGCTCGCAGCTAGAGTACCAAAGGCCTGAGGGCCAGGTCCTCCACTCCCTGCGTGGGCGGCGGCAAGGCACGTGGGCTGCCCACCTCCAGTACTGTAGCCTCATAAGCAACAAAGGGAGTTACAGCCATGGAGAAACAAGGGCCTGGATGTTAACATCTAAGCAATTTGTTCCCAGAGTGACCGGTGAGATGAGGGCGGGATTAAAAACAATCTTCAAGGGTGGCTTTCCAGCAGTTGGGACCTAGAATAGCTGTCACAGTGTGAGTAAGATGAGTAACTGTCTCCTGTGATTATGTAGTATGCACCAGTCACTCTCGTCCTTCCAAGTGCGTATCACTTTCCCACCTCTATAGAAAAGATCCAAGTTTCCACTTTATTAAAATTTGCACCAAGGCTTCTGTTAATGCACCAATTTTCTGTCATTAAGGTGCTTCAGAAGGGACATGAAAACCAAAGTACCAGTGCACACAAAATTGTTCTGTGCCTCTGTGTCGGACCAGAAGAAAATTCTATTAAATGGGGGGAAAAAAAAAGATGAGAAGGAAGAGGATGAGTAAGAGGGAGAAAATATTTCAAAATTTTAGTTTGGAGATGCTCAAAGGATCTCTTTTGCTCTGAGAAACATCAGAGCAAGATAGAGCCCTTTCTTTTTGGAGCTTGGAGCAACTTTCCTGTCAACCAGCTGTCTAACCCCTGTCACTAGAAAGCTATGCGCTGGCAAACTGGCCTCCACAGTTCAAGGTTGGAGAACCCCAGCCAACGCCTGAGGGTGGGACAGAACCCAGGCGCCAAGCAGTATCCTCGGGCTGCTAATTTGCTGGACACACAGAGCCCTGTTCTGTAACCTTCCTCTAGGCTGTGGGTGAGTGGAACCCATTAACATTTAAAAATATTTGCAGAAATCAGAGGGGGGGAAAGGTATTTCTGGAGGGCCAGTACTCAGTGCACTTTCATGCGTGCCAAAGTTTGCTGGCATGGCTCAGGCTTTGATAGAGAACATCTGGGCGGCTGCTGCTGCAGCATATAGATGGGGCGGAGGGCAGGGAACAAAGGGGGCCTGTGAGAGTGTGCAAGTGGGGGAAGCGAAGGAGGCCTTCCTCCGTGCCTGTCCCACGCTCAGCTGGGGGAGGGGCTGAGGACGGGTGTGGAAGATCCTGCCCTCACGTTTACTGAGGACAGAATGAATCCTGGGGACAGAGGCAGCCCAGCACCGGGTACCGGGCTGCAGAGACCTCTGTTCGTGCTGCTACGCAGATGCGTCCCAGTGAGGAGAGGCAGCCAGCAGCAGTCGTCACCAGTGGCGTCCCAGTGCAGCTCCCTCTCTTGGGGCCACTTGGTGGGGGCGAGGGACAAGGGAGCAGGAGATAAGCTGCAGAGAAGGGAGGGTTGGTAGAACACTCAGTGGAGACAGATTTGTCATTGTTTTCACCGTCGCGAGTCCTGTCCGTATGGAAACAAGATAAAATGAGGTGCATGTCATGAATAGGTATATTTGAAACACAAAGTACTTTTATTAACTGAAGGGTAAGGTCAGACTGTTGAAAATCTGTCATTTATGAGTAGAATATTGTACTAGATTTTGATTTATGCATGCCATACCTTACCCAGCATGCATATATACATAAGAAAAAACCATGTTTAGGCATTTATTAAATCGCAGAAGGCTGGACCAGTTTATATATGACAGGAGCCACTGTAGTTGCTTATGAGAGTGAGCACAGTACCGCCCCCCTCCCTAGTCAGACACTGGGTGTGGATATAAGCCGGTCCCGGTGTCTCAGTGGATGTGACGTATACACGTCACTTACAAAGTCCTCCTTCGCTGCACTCTTCTCTCTGCTCCCCAGGTCATCACCACCTTCTGACTCAGCTCGGAAACATGAGTCCCACATTTTCAAAATTGCTAAGGACTCTCTTCTCTGGGGATTCACCATAGAGCCCAGACAGTGACGCTCGCAAGTGCAGCAGGTTTTATCATGGCAGGGATGTGGGTACCAAATGGCTCGGGAGTGCCAGGGTCCTGGGCTCTTCCGACTCCGTTCATAGAACCTAGATTTATCAAGTGTCTGCAACAGGATTATGGCATTCAACAGATAGTTTCTCCTTTCCAATGCTGGGACCCCCCAAAAATACATGTAATATTTCAAATAATGGATTCTGGCTTGCTTACAAATAGGTAGACAATCTTTACTTCGTTAGCTTCCTTTAATGCTTAATTTTCATTATATTGACTTTTCAAATTGTTCACAGTGTTTAAAACACATTACTAAGAGGGCGAATTCTCCCATTCAGAAACTGGTAAGATATGGCAACTTCATGGCTTTGAATTGAAGGTGATGTAGTATCCGTGATCTGTCTGTCTGTCTGTCTCTTAGCTTAATACGAGCCAGTTAGTGTCTTAAGAGGTTGGGCTTTAGCAAAAAGTAATTTAAAAACTGTTAGACTTAAGTTTGTTTAGAATTTGGATTTACTTCAATTGTTTATGTTAAGAAATATTTTGCTGCTCGTTTTCACATTTTGAATTGCTTTCTAATATTTTAAGACTTCTTTTTACTTTTTATTTTTTCTAAGGCTTTCTCCTTTTCTAATCAATAAACCAGAGCCATCTGAATGGCAGATTTATGACCAGGTACTCTAAGAAAAAGTTTTTCAAACTAAAATCATTAAAGGTTACTTTGGATGGTATGAGATTTTCTTGTTCTAAAGTATAATTATAATAGACTATCAGCTCCTTTATCTTAGAAATAATGGACATCTGGTATAGTTTAGAAATAGAATCTACCGCTCAAACTGCAAAACAATGATCTTGACCAATTTTTAGTCTGATAAAAGTTATGGACCTTTTTTCTTAAAAAAAATGTTGAAATCGAATTTTGCCTCATCCTTTTCAATTTTGTATCTGTTAGAAACTTTCCTCAGGGTGACTAACTCCACTTCCTTTTGAGGTTAACTTACATTTTTATGCATTTTCCTTGGACAGGTACATTCCTTATTTATCTGAGTATCAGTGTTTTGGATACAGTAGATACTCAAATGTTAGGTAGAATTTACATTCTTGAAATCAAGGCATCATAAGGACTGAGAAATGGAATATTAATCGTAGTCATGTCAATGATTTAGAAGTTGACATCAGAATCCAGAAAATACTGCACTTTATCAGCCCATATTGATAGAGAACAAACCAATATGTAGAATACTTGTTTCTCTCATTTTCAAATTGTCAGGTACCTTTTATATTATATGGAGACTCAAATGTCAGAAATGATTCATTAGGTTCTAAAGAAAATAAAAAGTTATGAAGCCCAGGAGTGATTCCCTGAATTCACTATTCTAAGCAAATAATTGAGTCTGGACTAAAGTCAGAAGAGATACTACTCTTATTTTGTTTGCTTCACCAGCTAACTGTAGGGGGTCCTTGGAAGTTAATCATCTGTGTCATAATTTCTTCCTTAGTCCATATCCAGTCACCAATGGCATCTAATATCTGTTGCCTCTTTCTTCCCTTTCTTCCTCCTCTGGAAAACTGGCTTGTGTGAACCTGCCATGCCTTGCAAGGCAGTGAGATGACAGAAATACCCAGTGGTGAGTTCTACAAATGCAGTGGCTTGCACAAGTTACCCAGAGTTAGACAGTTTTTTTAAGAGCTCTTCTGAGTTTGATGTCAGGGACCCGCTGCCAGTGAAGCATCTCAGGAGTTAAGTCCGCCTTGTGTGGTTGTTGCCTAGTCCCAAACTCCCCACTGGTGTAAAACATCTGCACACGGCAAAAGAGTTTGGAGTTGCCTGTCTGGGCACGAGGGGGAGACAGACCCAGCTGCTACAGGTGATCCAAAAGCTCTCTGTTCTCCACTACTGACTTCATGACTTCATTTCAGCCCACCTCTGGATGAGCTCACCTGTTACGTTTTGCCAGGGTTTTATCTGCATGGTAGCTCTGCTCAGCAGGTCAGCCAGTCCCAGCCCTGGCTACATCCATGGCAGTAAACGCTATCTTTAAGTATCCTTCACCCAGGGGGATGTAACATGTTTACCGAGCTGCATCGGCTTTTCTCTGACTTACTCCACAACACCTCCACTGCAGTTTGAGATGCTGAGCTCCTGGTGTCTGCCTGGCCTCGAGCCCATCCTTGCTCTAACCGCATGCCCGACCGGACCCCGAGTCTTCGTCAGAACCCGCGTAGCAGTCACCCACACCCTCGCATCGACACAGTTGTCTCCGGCATCCCCATTCCCTGTGTAATGTAAATACTGAAGCATTTCTATTAACATAAGCTGAAGTGTCAGCTGATAATTTTGACAATAGAAATTTGTACTCATACACTGTCATTCATAACATACACTTTTCCTGAAACATTCAGGAACTTGCCACTTCTATAGTTGTTCAGAGCTATGCACATCATCTTGAACTAGATATTATTGCCCAAAGAGAAGTGATTTTTTTTTCTATTGTATAAAATATTTTAATTTAAAATTTAGCCTTAATGAACAACTACATTCAAGATATAGGGTTAAAAATACACTGAATAGACATCTCAGTGCAAAGAAACAAACATCGAACGGAAGGTACTTAGGTAGCAGAAGGTGATTAAATTCTTTCTTTAAGCAAAAATACTCTGCTTTTATAGAAAAAAATGGGTATATCAGAACATGTCTCACTTAAATGAAAAGTCATTTTAAAAGAGTAACATTGGGAAAATTGGACAGCCACATGCAAAGGAATGAAATGAGACTGCTGTTTGATACCATACACAAAAATTAACCCAAAATAGATTAAAAGACAAATATAAGACCTGAAACAATAAATTAGTAGAAGAAAACAGGTACTAAAATTACGGACCTTGGTCTCAGAGAGGGTTTTGTGAACTTGACCCCAAAAGGGAACTAAAATAAAAAATAAATGAATGGGACTATATCAAACTAAAAAGTTTTTTGCATAGCAAAAGAGACCATCAATAAAACAAAAAGGCAACCAACCTAATGGGAGATGATATTTGCAAACAATACCTCTGATAAGGGGCTAATGGCCAAAATATATAAATAATTCATACAACTCATCAACAAAAAAACAATCCAATTATAAAATGAGCAGAGGACCTGAATAGACCCTTTTCTCACAAAAATGTACAAATGACTAACATATATGAAGAGATGCTCAACTTCACTAGCTATTAGGGAAATACAAATCAAAACCACAATGAGATTTCACCTCACACCTTTTAGAATGGCTATTATTAATAAGACAAGAAATAGCAAGTGCTGGACAGAACGTGGAGAAACTGCTGGCGGGAACACAAACTGGTACAGACACTACAGAAGACAGTATGGAGGTTCCTCAAAAAATTAAGAATAGAGATACCTTATGACCCAGCAATGCCTCTTCTGGGTGTCTACCCCAAAGATTTGAAGACATTTATTTATAAAGGTGTATGTACCTTTATATTCATTGCAGCATTATTCACAGTAGCCAAGACATGGAAACAACCTTTGATGGATGATTGGATAAAGATGTAATGCATATATATTGTACGATGGAGTACTACTTGGCTGCAAGAAAGGATACAGTATTACCATTCGTGACCATGTGGATGGACCTTGGGAGTGTCGTGCTAAGTGAAATAAGTCAGAAAAGGACAAGCGAGAGCCATGTGATTTCTCTCATACGTGGCTATAAAACAATGCAACAAACAACAAGCAGACACAGATAACAGTGTGGTGGTCATCAGAGGGAAAGGGAGGTAGGGCAAGGGTGAAAAGGGTGTAAGGGGTCAAGTATATGGTGACAAAAGATTAGACTTTGGGTGGTGAACACACGAATATATAGATGATGTATCAATATTACAGAATTGTACCCTGAAACAATGTTATTAACTGATGTTACCCCAATAAGTTTAATGTTTTAAGAAGTAGCTTTTATTAAATTCCCATAAAACTGACCATTATAATAGTAATATTTATTGTTTTATTTTCCTTTTCAAGTGGATGTGGGATAAGCAGTTGTGTGAAGCACTGAGTCCTCATCCCAGGGTCTTGTTCTGTGTGTGGGGACTGATAACAATGGTCTAACGCAGTCACTGCAGCACAATCTGTGACGGAACCAGGGACACTGCTATTTCTCATCTGATTTTTCTGGCTCCGCTCACCACAGAGGAGATGAGAGGCTTCAGTTTATCTCCTTCCTGAGGCATGCCTCTCAGGGAGAATACATTGTCCTTCGTGATGTTTAAATAGTGCTCCAGCTGGTGGGTTTCTAAAGGTGTTTCCCGACCTTTTTATAACCTCTGCCCCTCTTTGATCAAGAAAAATCTCATGTTTCTCTGGAAATTATTTTATGCCCTGCCTGCAAAAGGGGTAGACCAGGGTAGGCGAGGAGAGTGGGAGGGATGCTTGCTCCAGTCGTTTTCTGTATTTCTGAGTTTTTTCTCCAGCCAGGATTAGATCAGACTTTTTTTTTTTTTTTTTTGGTAGCTTTTGAAACATCTTTAGTTGATTGTTTCTAGATATTAAAAAATATACTCTTGAACGTATTTCATTCAGACTCTGTGGTTTAGTATCCTCCTCTAGATAAGCAAGATTGTAGCAGTTTGCCCTGATGGAAATAGCTTATTTCTCAAAAGCTTTAAGTAACCTAAATATTTGGAGCACAAGACATGTTTTTAGCCTCTTGGGGAATAAAAATGTGGATTTGGCTTATGAACACCTCAAAATTATAATCTAGTTTTTAAACTATTGAACAGATGGATTTGGTGCGCGATGGGCACCAACTGCCTGCCTTCAAGGGCAGTGCGGAGGCCACTGTATCGTTTTCCACTTAGCAGCCAGCCACGGGGAGGAGCCCGAAGGGGTGTTTGGAAACTGTGGGTGATCGTTAGCAAGCGGTACTCTGAAGGCTGCTGTGCCTTCAACTCTTCTTGTCCTCCTTCGTTGTTAAACTTTTCCCCTGTTTGAATGCACCTAGATATCCTGTACCCATATAGTTTTTCAAATAATCCCTAATCATTTGAAATCTACTTTTTATCCTAATCCTGAATTTGGTTTGAATGGTTACTAATAATCATTTTACATGGAAAGACAGAAGACGGCAGTGGGATTTCTGGACTTGTTATGCCCTCTCACTGGTAATGACAGCACCCTGCTTCTCTCTGTTTAGTCCGCATGACCTTTTTTAAACCTTTTTTCCCATCTCGTGCTGTGTGCCAGGCGCTATGGTAAGCGTTCACAGTCAGAGCGCACCTAATCCCATGCATCCCACTGAAGTCGTCAGTGTTACCCCCACTTTCCAGAGGAAGAGAAGCGGGTTCAGAGAGATTGACTTTTGCAACGTCCATCAGGTAATGAGCAGGTGAGTCTGATTTCAAACCCAGATCTGTGGGACTCCAAAGCCTGAGATCTGCACTGTGACCTCACAGAGCTGGCCGAAGCATTCCGTGGATCCTTGTTGAACTACTAGAGTCCATCAGTCTACTTGATCTGTTTCGTATGGACTTTGGATAAAGAAGTCTCATTGCCACCTTGGGCGATACGCAGATCAGATACTGATGTTCCATTCTTTGGACTAGAGAGGATCGCTAAGCAAGTCCCTGTTACGGTTTGCTCAGCCAAAGTATGGATATGTTCCACCCTGTAGCATACATTTCTTCTTTGTAGAACTTTTCTGTGAGTGAAATGGGAATAATTTTTTCCTAAACTTAAAAATGCAGGAAGCTACAAATGGACATTAAAATATTGCTCTCTGTCCTGAGGTAGCAAAGTCCACCTGTGACTACAGTTTGACACATCAAACTTCTGTGGGAACTTTTCATGGCATAGCTGTCAAGATGTGAGGATGGCAACCAAGTCTCTGGGACTGAAAGATGTCAGTGGTCAGGAGTTAAGGACCCGAGAAGGTCTCGATGGCAGTGAAGTCTCCGTATGTTAAAATACACTCCCTGGAATTTCAGCAGTGAGGGAGACCAAACTTGTGGATCAACTTCATTCCTGTCAGGTATTTTATTTCCTTAGCAACAGTACTGTTGCACTTGAGACTTAGGTCCTAGAACTTTCTGATGGTGACGATAACATTGCTATACTCTAGAGGTGGAGGCAAAATCCAGTGTACCGATTTGGATCAATTTTTTCCACCAGCAGTACTGGCAGAAAGCTAGTTGAATTTCACAAAATATATCCATTGAAATTCAGCCACTTCCGAAATGAGAGAGGGTGGCCTTTGTTTGTGCTGAGTGGTGGACATCCTCTGGAGAAGATGTAAAAGAATTTGTTAGCAAAGATATTTAAGAAAATACGGAGAAGAGTGCAAATGGTAAATTTTTAAACATCAACATTTTATATATTCAGATACCTGGTATGTGCTCTTCTACATAAAAAAGTAGATAGGAAATGGTCCTGGCTGGTGTAGCTCAGTGGATTGAGCGTGGGCTGGGAACCAGACGGTCCTGGTTCAGTTCCCGGTCAGGGCACATGCCTGGGTTGCGGGCCCGGTCCCCAGTGAGGGCCATGTGAGAGGCAACCATACATTGCTGTTTCTCCTCTTTCTCCCTCTCTTCTCCTCTCTCTAAAAATAAACAAATAAAAAATTAAAAAGAAAAGTAGGTAGGAAATGAAACAATGTCAGATTGTATCGGTGGAACCCTTCTATTTGTAGAAAATTTAAAAGCTAACCTTAAACTGAATTATAACTTAACTGAAATGTTTAATGAATGAGTTGGTTCATAAATGCTGATAATATTTTTAAGCAGATGTCAGTTGCATTGAATTATTAACCAAATGTCTGAGTGGTCTTGTATATCATTTAAAATTTATTTAGTTTGCTAATGTAAGAAAGATTAGTTTCAGCAGGATTTTCTCCTACTTAAATAGGGAAATAAGAAAAATAAGTCACATGGTAATTACAGAATTATCTGTCAAGTTCCCAAGTTTGGAAATGTAATAAGAAATGTTATTCCAACAAGCTCTGCACCTCTAAATCCGTACGAAGCCTGAGGCTGTGTTGCAGAGGGACACCGCTTCATCTCCAGGAGTACGTTCACTGTTTTCGGAAGCAACGGAGCCTCCTTGGAAGTAGCCCTGCCAGGTGGCCTTCCTGTTGCACACCATCTCCAGTGATTTTTGAGTTTATTAGAGTGGAAGTATTTCATCTCATTGTTATTTACATAATATCTACGCTGGAATGGGCAAGATGCAAAGTTAATTCCTGTTTCTAACTGAGGAAATACCATCTGGCAGGAATCCTGTAGTTTTTAAATGTTTCATGCCACATCTTTATCCTGATACGTCTATGAAACAGGGCAGAAGAGAAGACTGGGCACAGAGCTTGCCGGAGCTCTTCAGTGTCTAATAGCTAGTTGGGATGGGAACAGGTGCGAGACCCGGAGTGTTCTGGTCCTGACCTGAGTACACTGGAGTCGGGAAGGTGAGCTCCACCACTGGGTGGCCAGTTACTAGCTGTGCAGCCTTGGGCCGTTGGCTACCTCTGGGACCTCAGTTTCCCCAGTTGTACGACAATGCGGTTGAGGTGGATGATCACGAATAGCCCTTCTAGTGCTAAAGTTCCAAGAGTATTTTCCCTAAGAAAGGTCACGCCACACCTGGAAGAAAGACCAGGCTGTTCAAAGACATAGTTTACTCAGCCTTCTCTTCCCGGGTTCACACTCCTCTGCCTCTTTCTGCGAATTCAGATAAAGCTGAGCTCTTCTCCGGATGTCTCTCTTCTGCTTTCTTCCTAATTCACCTTCTTACAGGTCAGCGCTTTGGGCACCTTCTTTAACTGCACTGCCGTGGTTCCCGTTGCTAGGGACGCCTTTCAAGAAGGGTATTGGGCTCCTTTGCGCAAGTTAAAGCTCTGCTCACTGAAAAATCCTCTGAATTCTCTTCAGCAGCAGCAACACTTGCTCTCTAAAGATTCCGTGTCACCTCATTAAGACTTCCCAGTTGTATAAACCATGGAGCATTGGGAATTTGAGTCCTATCAAGTTCAGGGCTAAGGAAATCAGGTCCACTCTCAAATTAGATTTCTTTTCACACACTGTTAATATCACTTCCTGCCATCATTTTTCAATATTTTTCTTAACCTGGTGGTAGAGTTGTGCCCAAATCCCTGACACACGTCACCCTCGGCCTCAGCATCATTGATGGGCCATAAAGTGGATGTCATACCCAGTTCACCTTGGACACGCAGTCACTGCTTCATTGGCTGCTGCGTAGATTTGTGTTGGGTGGAAGAAACTTAAAATTTAATGTTTGCTGCCCAAAACTACAAGTCTGTTAAGTGAGATGGGCATTGTTAGGAATAGCAATGGTTTCTTTGAAAGGTCATTATTCTCACAATACCTATTAACAGCTGAGCAAATAATCACAAATCAGCCACTTACCAAACATCTCAAACCCTGTTGTTTTGTTTGGATACTGTGATACCAGCAAGCTTGATTTGCTGTTAGCCCATTAGCTTTGGGTAGTTTTCTGTGTGATGAAGAAGCTGGCATTTCAATTTTAAGTGCAATGAAAAATGAACTATAAAACATTAAAATGACAACAACAAAAAAATGAGAAACAGAATTTTTGTCAGAGACGAGTCCCGTTCAGGGCTGCTCTGCATTTTGCAGAGCGACATCTACCCAACTTGCTTTAATCTCAGCATTTGCAGTTGCATTAGACTGGTTTTCACTACTGCGTGTTGGCGTGATTCCATTGATTAAATGACTAAGAATACAAGGTTCACAATTTATTCCCTCAGCTTTCTATTTTTGTCTGTTTTTAGAAATAAAAACATTCAGAGAGGCTATTAAAATTTCAACACTAAAAAAATGATAACGTAAAGTAAGTTGGCTCCTTCTCAGTAACAGCAGCCAGACAAGGACAAGGGATGTCTTGCTGATGGCCAGGCCTCATCACTGAGAATATCCACAGAGGCCATGGTTAGTTAGAGAGTCACCTGTTCAGCAAGCTATAAAAAAGATGCTCTCTCTGTGTAGAAGTTAATTCAGATGACCTCGTTCATTCAACTGTGCCAGATGCTGTAAAAATTATAATCTGGTGAATGGCAAAGATTTTTAAATTAAATACATAAAAAAATTACACCTAACTCAAGTAAGTGTTATGAAGGAAAGAAATAAAACCTGAGACCCTGAGTTCTTTTCCAACCCTAAACTACATGACTTCATGTCTAAATTTCCAGGAAAGTAGAAAATTGATCCACAAATTACAGGTGGAAATTTCAAGGTTCTTTGTAAATTTGTTCAACCCTACTTATTTAATCTTGGGTTCTGTTTCTTCTTTATTTGCCCATCTAGCTGGGTCTTCTCCTGGTGGCTCAGTTTGCCTATCTGTGTAGTTAATTCCCTTTGCCTTGGAACCTTTTCCGTTCTACTAGTTAAAATGCTGTTAATGGTCCTGCTTAGTTTCCACAATTATAAAAAGGAACTGGTGAGAATAAATAAACTTTAAGATTTCCTAGCTCTAAAATATTTGGATTCTTTTAATGCTGCCAGAGAAGGAGGAGGGCAAATCGTGCTCCCTCCATTATTACTTCTAAATTTTATTGGCAGTGCTTGGTTATCATGATGAACTGTTTTTAGCTTTTCCTGGTATCAGACCTCCAAACAGAAGAAGTTGGAATGTAGGGCATGCATTACATGAAAAGTGAAATGTTTTGAAAGGGCTTTGAAGTGTTGAATAGGAATATTGTATTAAGAACATTCCACCAAATGGAAGAAGCCTGGAAACTGGACAAGCTGTGGATGTGCAGATGGTGTTACTAACCATCAGTTAAGTAGAGAACACAGCCTATGCGTACAGATCGATACGTCATGTGTCTTTATACATTGGGATGTACCAAGAAGTTGTCAGCAGTTGTTATCTCTGTATGTATTGCCTCCAACGAGAGTAGTCAAATTGCTCATGTTACACAGCCTCAAGTTTCAGTTTCGCCTGTACTAATATGAATGAAACTGTTTAAGATGTCTCCTCTGAGAGAGGATGCTTCCAAAGATGGAAATTGACATAAAATGGTGTGTTTGTGGATGACTTGGAGGGGGGAGGTGCAGAAAGGACGATCCCCTAGCTTTATAGTTCTTTTAACAATCTCCTTTATCCTCATGTCAGACAGACTACCAATTGCTATAGCCCAGTGTGCTACCTGGCATCCCACCCGCAACATTAGCAATGAGAATGTGTTCAGCTCACTCTGCCTCCTTCAACACTGATTTAAAGAACAGCAGAAGGTCCTTTATGTAGTAGGTATGACCGTGAGTCAGTGGGCCACTTGGAGTATTACAGAGAGGTGTTATTTCTCAGAGATAAGGAACAAAGAGGTCTTAATATCCGGCTCAGCCAGGGCAGGAAATTGCCTACTTCCTGAGCCAGAGTGGTAGGGGCTGTGGAATGGGAGCCAGATATCGGAGGGAGGAGGCAAGTCCGCACCGGAGACCTCCGGATTTTATCATCGGGCACATGGACTTTGTATCAGATGTCAAGAACTCATTTTGTGTTTAGCACAGAAAGATGCTTGGCAAAGAATTAATTACACTAAAGCATTCTTATAAATGTCATGGACGGACATTAACGTTCGAAGATGAATATCCATTCTCAGATGTTTATACTTTTCATTTCTGAACCTCTTCAGCCCTTGGTATGCGACAACATTTTAATTTTAAAGACTATCAATTATCTTGTTAATTCTAAATTCTACTATAAAAGTGCAAAGTGCCAGGTTGACCTTACATCCCTAGTTCTAATTGCATGCATATGCTTTTACAGACCTTCCATCCAGTCCCAGTGACACTAACAAACTAGTTCGCAAAGCACTTAACCTCACCAGCTTTCTTCTTCTCATTTGTAAATCCAGATAGTTGATTTGGATGATCCTAAAGATTTGGGCTCTGAGGAAAAGTGGCAGAGGCCCCGTAAGTACAAGACTGTATGGAGGAACAAAGAAATCTTTGGAATTCTGGATACCTGAGCCTGAACCTCTGCACATCCAGTTATTAGATGTCGGACATTGGGAACGTTCTCTAATCTCCTGAAGCTAGTTTCAGTATTTGTAGCTGGAATATTGTTTGAGTTATGTTTGTTATACAGTTAAATGACATAGATTATTGAAGCGTCTGACGGGCCTGTGTTCCTAGCTGCTTGTTTTTCCCCTCCCCTTTCCCCCCGGCATTATGTAGACTTAATAGGTCTTACTAGCTTTTATTAGGAAAAAAATCCAGGTGGTAATGCTGAAAGAAAAGAAAAGAAAGTTTAATTTACATGAGGATCTATCTAAAGATGGGTTGAATGTTTACAAGCCAAAGTAAGGATGGAGGACATTCTACACAGAGAAGAATGCAGCAATCAAAAGTATGGTGGTCTCACGAAAGTTGGATGTGGAGAATGGTAACTAATCTGATGCTATTGAAATGTGGGCTGTAGTGGCCGGGGTTAAGATATATATTTTATGTTTCTCTTCCAATTTTTACTCAGATGTCTATATATTATGCATAACATTCTCTATCCTTTTCTTCTTTTACAATCATATTGGAGATCATATATCTGTATTTACTGTGTAGAATATTCCATGATATCTGTGCACTACAACTTACATAAGCCGCACTCTATTGATGGATATTTGGGTGGTTACCATGTTTTGCTTTCATAAACAAGGTTGCGGTGAATAATCTCGTATAGATGTCATTTCACCACATGTGCAAGTAAGTCTGTAGGCGCTAGTCCTATTGCGGAACTGCAAGTTCAGGGGCGTGGTCAGAATGCCCTGCAAGCAGGTTTTGTTGATCTCAGTGCACGTGGTTGGCGTGTGGCAGTGTTTCTTCCCCTGAACTTCAGCTGATACAGTGTTACACACTTGCTGAATGTCGTCTATCTTCTAGATTTAAAAATGCCATTTTAACGTACTTTAGCATCTCTTGAACATCTTTTTACGTATTTAAGAGCTGTCTGTATTTCCTTTTCTGTGCTCTGTTTATAGTCTCTGCTCCTTAGGCTACTGGGTTGTTGGTTATTTTTTCCTAATTGACTAGTAGAAATTCTTTATATGTTAGAGAAATTAGCTTTTCATTTATTTTTTAATTAAATATATTATTAGTGTTCTATTACAGTTTTTCCAGTTTTCCCCCCTTTGCCCTCCTCCACCCAGCACCCGCACTCCCACAGTCGGTCCCCACCCTGTTGTCCGTGTCCGTGGGTCACTCACACATGTTCCTTGACTAGTCCCTTCCCCTTCTTTCCACCCTTATCGCCCTCCCCACTCTCCTTTGGTAGCTGGCAGTCTGTTCCTTTTTTCCATGCTTCTGGTTCTATTTTACTTTTTTGTTTATTTTGTTCATTAGGTTCTTCCTATAGGTGAGATCATATGGTATTTGTCTTTCATTGCCTGGCTTATTTCACTTAGCATGGTGTTCTCCAGTTCCATCCATACTGTAGTGAAGGGTAGGAGTTCCTTTTTTCTTTCTACTCCATAGTATTATATTGTGTAAATGTACCACAGTTCTCTTTAAAGTACATTTTACTGATTATGTTATTACAGTTGTCCTAAGTTTTCTCTTTTCCCCCCTCTGCCCAGTACCCCCTTCTGTCCAACAGTCCTCCCCTTAGTTCATGTCCATGGGTTGTGCATATAAATTCTTTGGCTTCTCCATTTTCTGTATTGTTCTTAGTATCCCTCTATCTATTTTGTACCTACCAATTGTTTCTTAATCCCTGCACATTTTCCCTCATTCTCCTTCTTCCTCCTCCCAGGTGATAACCTGACAAATGATCTCCATACCTATGATTACCTTCCTATTCTGGTTGTTTGCTTAATTTTTTTTTAAAGATTTAGTTGTTGATAGTTGTGAATTTTTTACCTTTTTAATGTTCATAGTTTTGATCTTCTTTTTCTTAAATAGGTCCCTTTAGCATTTCATGTAATAATGGCTTGGTGATGATGAACTCCTTTAGCTTTACTTTGGAAAGTGCTTTATCTGCCCTTCAATTCTGAAGGATAGCTTTGCTGGATAGAGTAATCTAGGTTGTAGCTCCTTGCTTTTCATCACTTTGAATACTTCTTGTCAGGCCCTTCTTGACTGCAAAGTTTCTTTTGAGAAATTAGGTGATAGTCTTATGGGAACTCTTTGCTTTTCTCTTGCTGCTTTTAAGATTCTGTCTTTATCTTTAACCTTTGGCATTTTAATTATCATGTGTCTTGGTGTGGTGCTCTTTGGGTCCAACTTGTTTTGGACTCTCTGTGCTTCCTGGACTTGTATGTCTATTTCCTTCACCAAATTAGGGCAGTTTTCTTTTATTATTTTTTCAAATAAGTTTTCAATTTCTTGCTTTCTCTTTTCCTTCTGGCATCCCTATGATCTGCATGTTGGCACGTTTAGAGATGTCCCAGAGTCTTCTTATACCATCTTTTTTTTTTTTTTTTAATTCTTTTTTGTTCTTTCTGTTCTGGTTGAATGTTTATTTCTTCCTTATGTTCCAAATCATTGATTTGAATCCTGGCTTTCTTCCCTACACTATTGGTTTCCTGTAGGTTTTTCTTTATTTTACTTAATGAAAGCTTCATTTCTTCCTTTATTTTGTTGCCATACTCAATGAGTTCTTTGAGTATCCTGATCACCAGTGTTTGGAACTCTGCATCTGATAGGTTGGCTATCTCCATTTCATTTATTTCTTTTTATGGGGTTTGTTTTGTTCTTTCATTTGGATCATATTTCTTTGTCTCCTCAATTTGGCAACCTCCCTGTGTTTGTTTCTGTGTATTTGGTAGAGCAGCTTTGACTCCCGTAAAAGGTACCTGTACATTGTGTGGGGTGGAGTCTTAGGTAATCTCCATGGTGGGGAAACCTGCTTAACCGCTTTGTGGCTCTGTGCTGGGGGGATGACTCAGAGAGGTGGCTGTATTGCTGCCTGGCTTCTAGGGGTTTGCCTGGCATTCACCCTGTTTCTAGTCACTTCACCCACTCCCCATATGTGACTGGTGCCCTTCCAGCCATTGCCCTAGTGTTGAGTCCTAGAGTCGGACGGTTTGTGTACATTTTAAGACTGTGTGGGCCTTTTAAGTGAAGTTTCCTGAAAATCTGGCAGTTTCTTCTGCTGCCCTCACCTCCGCTGGTTTTTACAGCCAGAAGTTATGGGGATATATCTTCCTGGTGCTGGAGCCCTGGGCTGTGTGGTCTGGCCTGGGGTTAGGGTCGCTCATTCCCAAGGTATACCTCCCGATTTTCACCCATCACACATGAATGGGACTGCCCGTGACTGTTTGTCACCACCACCTCTTTGTGACATACCATGTCCCCCAGCCTCTCCTTGTCTCCACCCCTCCTATCCATCTGGGTGATTGTGGCTTCTTTAAATCCTTGGTTGTCGGACTTCCACACAGTTTGATTTTCTTACAGTTCTGGGTGTTAATTTGTTTTGAGATTTAGTTGTAATTCTTTTTGTGGTTGCGCGAAGCGAAGTGTGTCTACATATACCTCCGTCTTGACCAGAAATCTGTACTACAGTGTTTTGATCCACTCAGATACTGATAGGCACTTCGGCTGTTTCTAGCACTTGGCTATTATAAATAATGGTGCTATGATTATAGGGGTGCATAGGTTCTTTTGAATTGGTGTTTCAGGATTCTTAGGGTACAATCCCAGCAGTGAAATTGCCAGGTCAAAAGGAAGTTCCATTTTTAGTTTCTTTAGGAAATTCCTTACTATTTTCCACTGTGGCTGCAACAGTGCACTAGGGTTTCCTTTTCTCCACATCTTTGCCACCACTTGTTTGTTGATTTATTAATGATGGCCATTCTGACTGGTGTGAGGTGGTATCTTATTGTGGTTTTAATTTTGCATCTGTCTGATGTCTAGTGATAGCTTTTCATTTCTTATGCAAACACTTTCTCTCAATTTGTTTGATTTTAACTTTAATTGTGATTCTTGTCATACAAAAATTTAAAAAAAATTTATATAGTCGAGTTTATAAATTTTTTAGGGCTTCTGGATTTTGTTTATACTAAGGAAAAATTTCTCACTTGAGAGAATAATTTTTTTCATGGTTTCTTTTTTTAATTTCATTTTTACACTTAAATTTTTTATTAATTTTAAATGTATTCTGATGAGTGATATGAATCCACTTTTTTTCAGGTGTTTACTTATGTTTTGCATTACAAATTATTATGAAATCCAGATTTTCAATGCCATTTTGAAGTTTTCCTGTGTTTTTACTGTATTACCCTATTTATTTAGATCAATTTCTGGATTTTCTTTTCTTTTTCATGGACTTACCTGCTTATTCATGTGCAACTAGTAAAATTTAATTCTGATTAGATTTATAGCATATATCAAAACCTGATAGAAATAGTTTCCTTGTCTTGCTTTAGTTTTTCAAAACTTTTCTGGGTATTTTTACTTGTTTATTTTTGTGGATGATCTTTAGAGCCAATTAGCCTACCCTCTAAAACAAATATATCAAATTTATAAATAAACTGAGGTGACACTGAGTTCTTAAATAGTTTTTATATATTCATTTTCAAGCATAGTCTGTACCTTTATGTGCAAGCGTGTATGTGTGCATGCATGTGGTGTACGTGTATGTAGATTTGTGTGTATTTTGTGATTCTTAAGAGAATTAAAAATTTTTCTTCATATTGATCTTATTTATTTCTGATTAAGTGTATACTTAGATTTTCTTCTTGTTATTGCTTTTGTAAATGGGACCTTTTCTCCTGCAGATCATCCAATTTGATATGTTTGTATGTATAAGAACTGTCATTGTACATTAGTTTTTTTTTTGTTTGTTTGTTTTTAAAGATTTTATTTATTTATTTTTAGAGAGAGGGGAAGGGAGGGAGAAAGAGAGGGAGAGAAACAGCAATGTATGGTTGCCTCTCACATGGCCCTCACGGGGACCTGGCCTGCAACCCAGGCGTGTGCCCTGACTGGGAATCAAACCGGGACCCTTTGGTTCCCAGCCCGTGCTCAATCCACTGAGCTACACTGTACATTAGTTTTTTAGCCAAGCTCCTTACAGAGTTCTCTTATTAATGGAATACTTAAAAAAATTTATTCCCTTATTCTTTTTCCAGGTATACAATCATTTTATTGGCAAATGATGATAATTTTAGCTTCTTCCCTTTTATATACCCTAGTTTATTTTTCTTATTTAATTGTGTTGGCTGATACCTTTAGGACAGATTAAATGAAAATAATGATAATAAACATTTTGTCTCATCCATGGCCTTAGTAGAAATTTTTCCCTGGAACAGTTTAAATATCATTGGAATTATCAATTTTTAAAGTTGACGAAGTACCTCATGAAGTCCGATGATGATTGAGATATATACTTCTTTGCATTATAAAATATAACTATCATTCGCATTTTATTAAGAGATTTTAAAATCAAGAACATATAAATAAAGAACAAAGGGAAGAAAATAGATTATATTGTACAAATTTTTTAATAGAAAAAATAAAAACAGAAAGCATATCGTGAATTAAGACCAAAAAAGACAGGCTCTCATAAATATAAGTGAGCAACTCACCTACTTAAAAAATTATGCTTAATCATAACAAAAAACTCAGCTGTATGTTTTATATGAGTTATGCCTTTTATGTGAGTTATGGCATATATTTTATGCCATAAATATATGTCTTAGAAGAGTTGAAATGAGTTTATTTTTTTTAAAAAACCTCCAATTTATATATGTATGTATGTATGTATGTATTTAATTCCTCCTATTCCCTCCTCCACCTCTCTCCACCTCCCCTCCCCCTGGCAATCGCCAGATATATTGTTGTCCATGTCCATGCATTTTTCTCTTTCCTTTTTAATCTTTTGCTCAAACCCTTCACACCCCCGCCAATATGCATTGTCCTCAACATTAGTCAGCCTGCTCTATGAGTCTGTCACTATTTTGCTTGTTAGTTCATTTTGTTCATTAGATTCTACATATGACTGAAATCATATGGTATTCATCTTTCTCTGACTGGCTTATTTCACTTAGCATAATGCTCTGTAGGTCCATCCATGCTGTCGCAAAGGTAAGATTTCTTTCTTTTTTATGGTCAAGTGGTATTCCATTGTGTAAATGTATCACAGCTTTTTTATCCACCCATCTACCAGTGGATACTTGGGCTTGTTTCCTTATCTTGGCAATTGTAAATAGCACTGCAGTGAACATAGAGGTGCTTATGTTCTTTCAAATTAGTGTTTTGGGTTTCTTTCATTTTTTTTTTTTATTTATTTTCAAAGAGAGGGGAAGGGAAGGAGAAAGAGAGGGAGAGAAACATCAGTGTGTGGTTGCCTCTCACATGCTCCCACTGGGGACCTGGCCTGCAACCCAGGCATGTGCCCTAACTGGTAATCGAACCAGCGACCCTTTGGTTCGCAGCCTGCGCTCAATCCACTGAGCTACACCAGCCAGGCGGGGTTTCTTTATATAAATTCCCAGAAGTGGAATCACTGGGTCATAAGGTGCTTTCATTTTTAATTTTCAGAGGTAACTCCATGCTGCTTTCCACAGTGGCTGCACCAGTCTGCATTCCCACCAACAGGGCACAAAGATTTCCTTTTCTCCACATCTTTGCCCGCACTTGTTTGTTGATTGATTGATGATGGCCATTCTGACAGGTGTGAGGTGATAATCTCATTGTGGTTTAATTTGTACTTCTCTGATGATTAGTGATGTTGAGCATCTTTCATATGCCTATTGGCCATCTGCATGTCCTCTTTGGAGAAGTGTTTATTCAGGTCCTTTTTTCACTTTTAAATAGGATTTTTTTGATGTTGAGTTTTATAAGTTCTTTTTAAATTTTGGGTATTAATCCCTTATCTGATGTATCAGCAAAAATGTTCTCCCATTCAGTGGGTTTCCTTTTTACTTTGTTGATGATTTATTTTGCTTTGCAAAAACATTTTAGTTTAATATAGTACCATTTTTTTTGTTTTTTTCTTTTGTTTCCCTTGCCCAAGGAGATATATCAGAAAGAATATTGCCACAAGAAATGTCCAAGATTTTACTGCCTGTGTTTTGTTCTAGGATTTTTATGGTTTTGAGTCTAACATGTAAGACTTTAATCCATTTTGAGTTTATTCTTGTGTATGGTGTAAGAAGGTGGTCTACTTTCATTTGTTTTGCAAGTATTTGTCCCATATTCCCAATGCCATTTATTGAATTGACTACCTTTTCCCATTGTATGTTTTTGCCTCCTTTGTCAAATATTAATTGACTAGAAAGGTGTGGGTTTATTTCTGGGCTCTCTATTCTGTTCCATTGATCTATATATGTGTGTTTTATGCCAGTACCATGCTGTTTGGATTACTATGGCTTTGCAGTAAAGTTCGATATCTGGTATCATGATTCTTCCAACTTCTGTGATTCCATATACATTTTTGGAGTATTTGTTCTAGTTCTGTGAAATAAGCCATTGGTGTCTTGATAGGATTTGCATTGACTCTATAGATTGCTTTGGGTAGTGTGGACGTTATAATGGTGCTAATTCTTTTTATCCATGAAGATGGTGTTCACATCTCTTTTAAACAGATAAAAGGATGTCTTCTATTAGTTATTTATGCACCAAACCTGCATTAAATATGTCTTGTTAATCTGAACTGATTTCCACAATAAGCATTTATATGCTTACTTAGAAAACTTTTCTATTTAACAACTGATGAATCCTGTCTATTTTTAGAGTAATATTTGAGTATTCTTTGATTTTTTCTTTTTTCCCTAGGCTTGATGTTGTGCATTACTTCACAGGTGGGCAGAGGAGACAAATATACAAATGAATGAGATATATAAAAGTACTAGGAAAAACATAAATGCTGTCCAAAAGCAAAGTGAAGTTATCAGGATCTTATCACTGCTAGAGATCGTTCTCTTTAAGACATCAATACCCTTGTCAATCTTATTTTTTTAGTTCACATTTTTTCTTTTATGAGATTATAAACATTGTTCAGTGTTCATGTCTTATTTCTCTTATTCTGTATGATTCATTTGGTGGTGTGGCAATTTTCAAGTCTAAACTGGAGAATAGCCTCTTCTGGCGTTCTAGTTTATAGTTACAAATATCAAATTCAAAACATATGATTCATGGAGTCATGTTATATGCACATTTAACTCATAAAAATTCCATCATACAATCTGTACCAACTTAAAATAAAGAAGAACACTTTGAATAAGGTGGAAGACTTCACCCACAATTTCCCTCTATGCGTACAAGAGCCAGGCTCAGTGTGAATGGGGAGATACGATTCTAATCTGTGTGTAGATGCTCTCATGATGTGAGCATCTTACTCCCTGACCTCAGACCCTGACCCCCAACAAGGCGCAATGCCCTCGTAAAACACATTCATAGTTACCTGGGTGTTCTTTTACACCCTAACATAAACCCTCCAGTTGTCCAGTAGCATTTGCTTGCCCCATCGTTTGGCTATCATAGATAATTTTCTCACAGAACTGTGATTGAGTTGGAGGCCATCTGCAACAGCATGAAATGGATCACTCAGAGCTTACTGAATGCTTCCAATAGACACCACCTTTTCTCTCACAGATTCTCACGAAGCAGGACCACAGTCTAGCCGAGGAGCTGTGTACCAAGAACAGTTGGCAATGTATGGCATTCTGTGGGAAGTGCTGTAGTGGAGTCATGCACCAGTGCTTTATGGAGAAGGTGGCTCAGAGCTTTGTGGGAAATACTCGGTCAGCAAATGAACTGAAGCAAAGCCTGAAAAGCAGGAGCAAGAACACAGACAAAGCCTCCAAAGCACAAAAGTGTGCAATGGGTTTTTTAAAAGCGATATATTTGTGGTTGTTTAAAACCCACACATATGTTGAGGGTAAAGAAAGTTGAAAAGGTAGGCTCCATTACAAAGTGAATTAAAATGCTATTCTTTTTTTTTTTAAAGATTTTATTTTTATTTATTTTTAGAGAGAGGGGAAGGGAGGGAGACAGAGAGGGAGAGAAACAGCAATGTATGGTTGCCTCTCACATGGCCCTCATGGGGACCTGGCCCGCAACCCAGGCATGTGCCCTGACTGGGAATCGAACCGGGACCCTTTGGTTCCCAGCCCGCGCTCAATCCACTGAGCTACATCAGCCAGGGCTAAAATGCTATTCTAAGAAATTGGACTTCATCCTTTCCTTAGAAAAAGCCATCATCTTATTCAGAAGCTGGAACCCAGGTGATTTTGGACTGCTGCATGCATACCAGAGGTGAGACTTAAATTCAGATGTCCCAGTTCAAATTCAGTGCTCTTTCAACTCCCCCAGGCTGCCTTCATGGCAGATTCCAAGTCACTTCTTATTTCTGCAATTAGAACAGTCTTGTTATTCACTCACTGCACTGACCATCATCTGCCCCCTCCCATCTCTTGGGATCGTCCAACCCTGACAGTAACTCTGGGTCTTTCCTTTGTTTGGTGTTTCAAGATGGTGGCAAATCTAAAGAGTTGTCAAAAGCAGACAGTTGGAATGTAGAGTTACTGGGCTGTGAAATTTCTGTGGAAAATTCAAAACACCCTGCACTTAACACAATGCCAGAGCTGATTAGTGAAGTTTATTGCTAAGCCCCAAGGGATGCCTGCAGGGTTTTACCTTCAGTCTAGAACCCCTGGCCTGAGGAAAGGTGTAATGCCACGTTAGTTCCGCACTCTTTCTATTAGAGTTTACTCAAAGCTGCCGCCACCAGATGTGTTACAAACGAACGTTAATTCTCCTCCAGCATCTGGATCGCATGTACAATGAGGGGCAAGATTTATGCCCTGCTGAAGCATTCCCCGGTTTTTAGCACAGAAGTGATTGAACTCCAGATGTTAACAAAATGCAGAGACCTTTTAGTATGATTAAAAACATGATTTCTTGTTTTGCTCATGACAAAAACCATTGGATTAACTTATTAGAAGTGGAGCTGCCGTCCTGTTCATTGGAAGCTGTGTCTACTTTAGCTATTGGAGCTTGTCGTCGAAGATTTTATGAAGAAAGAATGACTTACCAGCTCCTAAAATCAACAACTTCAAGGGCCCCCTCAAAATCAGAGGTTGCAAAGGTAGTGATGCTCTAAGAACGGTGATAGAGATTTAGATGAAAATGAAAACCAACACAAGAGTTTTCATGAATTAATCCAATTAGAATCTTCTCCCTTTTAATAACTGTATTATCAAGAAACATGGAACCACAGCCTTAGAGCTAGAATGATCCTTCAAAGATCATCTGATCTGCTCTTCCTCATTGATTTCCTTCCTCCAGGGAAGAAGAGAATTGTCTCTATTTAGAGTCAGAAAACAGAGAGATATAAAGAGCCCATGTTTTGATACAGATGTCAAAACCAGTAAACAGTGAACTTGCTGAATTCAATCTTCCATTTTCAAAGTACAGTATTTCATCAATGATAACATTAACTATGCCCATAACTGACTTTTCCATAGTTGGAATGTCTCTCACATTCAATATGAAAATGTAGTAAGTTTGTTTATTTATTTTTGTGTTCATAGTCATTAAGTTAATGGTGCATGTGACAGCCAATGACATCTTAGAATCAAGGAAATATGGTAACTATTGGTTTTATCAGACAGAAATCTTGAATTAATAAGCTATTATCTGGCATTTTACTGCTACCATACTCTAGGAATCTGTAAAATGTATTATTATGCTGATGAGAAAATGCCTTCCCATGGAAATACTCATTTTATGGTGTTCTCAGCTTTACCTAGTCAGAAAAAAGGAGGAACTAAATTGCTTTTCATAAAACTTTAAATAGAAAATATTATCCTGTCTAATACTCTTTTTTAATCATGAGTTTAGTTTTTCAAGAGTATATGGACTTACTATCTGAATGGTTCATGAATTTTAAGACCTTAAGTCATTTATCTTCAGTGACTTTTTTATTCTGTTGTGTCTTTTGTGTGACTTTGAGGAATACAATAAATATACCAAATGTGTGTAAGTTACAAATAGTGTACTCATAATGATAAGTGGTTTCCAACTTTATGGCTAAGGACTGAAGAATCAAGAAGTACCTTTTCTTACATGTATTTATAAGTGCTTTACTGTTTCACTCTGAATTTCCTTGTCAAACTTGCTATACAATTGACCCATTTCACATTCCCCCCCTAAATCCACTCATGCATTGTAGACTTAACTAAAGGGGAATGGGAGGTAGGTGTTGAGTTTTCATCGTAAACTTAGAGCAAACAGTTTAAACACAACTTTTAGCTAACAACTTAACCATCCCAGCAGATATTTCCATTCCTCCCCAAGAGTTGTTCGCTGTGTTTTATTTTGGTTTTCTCTTCACAAACACAGTACTCAACTTTGTGTTATTTTTTCTTTCCTCCAGGATTTTCTGTCAGCAACTTAAAGTTCCTAAATCCCAAATCACTCAAGCTTGCATTTAACAAATGGTTGAGGGCCTACTGGGAGGCAGTCACTCACCTACTGCTTGTCAGAACCCAGGTAATAGGGATATGACAGTGAACAAAACAAAATCCCTGCTCTCATGGAGCTTACTTTCTCCCAGGGGGTGGAGATAGTGTGTGTAGCAGAAGTCATATTATGATAAATTCAGTGAAGAAAAATATATAATGGGCCAAGGGGAAATAAGGAGTAATTGGAGTGTGTGTGTGTATATGTTTGTTTTGGGGAGGCTGAGGATCTTTAAATTACAAAGGGAGGCTAGGGAAAGCCTCTTTGATAAGGAGACATCTGAGAGACACCTGAAGAAGTAAGGGGAGTGACCATAAGGAACCAGTGGAACAATTCAGCACCATTCAAGCTCCTACCACTCATGTTCACAGATGAATCCTTACAGGACTCCATGGAGCAAAGAGTCTGCCAGCAGCAGCACTGACCTTTTGTGGGCATTTTGCAACCATCTTTTGTAAACTGTTCCTTGAGGTCTTGCCCCAGTTTTTAAGAAGCGAATTAATCAAAAATATATCATAGGCCATGTTTGTCAATGTGGTTAAGCTTTTCTTACAAGGCAATTTCCAGAAAAATAGGGATGACATACAAATATCTTCTTCTATGCTTTAACCTAACCTAATACTGATTTTCTAGAAATATTTCCCAAAGAAGGGATACAAATATGGACAAAACTTTAAGTGCAGAGATGATTGTTGGAATATTATTGATAAAAATGAAAACTTGAAAATCTAAACTCTAAGGTGGTTTTTGTAAAATAATAAAGATGGGCTCATTAAGCTATTTGATGTCTATAAATAATTACTAATGACATGATGAATTGATTATAAGCGGTACAGTTAGAGAAAATGATATCAAATAAGGCATACAAAGTTTTGCCTACAAAGTTTCTGTTGAGAAATCAGCTGACAGTCTTATGGGAGCTCCCTTGTAGATAACTAGCTGCTTTTCTCTTGCTGCCTTTAAGATTATCACTGACTTTCACCTTTGGCATTTTGATTATGATGTGCCTTGGTGTGGATCTCTTTGGGTTCATCTTGTTTGGGACTGTGCTTCCTGGACTTGTATGTCTGTTACCATCACCAGGTTAGGGAAATTTTCCATCATTAGTTTTTCACATAGATTTTTAATTTCCTGCTCTCTCTCTCTGTTCTTCTTGCGCCTCCGTGATGTAAATGTTGGTGTGTTTGAAGTCATCCCAGAGGCTCCTTAGGCTATCTTCATTTTTTGAGGTCTTTTGTCTTTTTGCTGTTTTGATTGGATGTTTTCTGCTTCCTTGCCTCTCAAATCTCAGATTTGATCCTTTACTTCACCTACTCCACTGTTGATTCCCTGTAATGTAGTCTTTATTTCAGTTAATGTGTTTTTCACTTCTGACTGGTTCTTTTTTATGTTTTTTATCTCCATTTTTATGTTTCCTGTCCTTTTCTTGAAGTTCTCATTAAGTTAATCTACTCTTCCCCTAAGTTTATTGAGCATCCTTATAACCAGTGTTTTGAACTCTGCATCTGATAGATTGCTTATCTCCATTTTGTTTAGTTCTTTTTTGGAGTTTTGTTCTCTTCTTTAATTTGGGACTAGTTTCTTTGTCTCCTCATTTTGGCTGACTCCATGTGCTTGTTTCTGTGTATTAGGTAGGGCTGCTACCTCTCTCAGGCTTGATAGAGTGACCTTATGTAGTAGGTGTTCATAGGCTCTGTGGCACAGCTTCCCTGATCACCCAAGTTGGGCACTCCAGGTGCAACCCCTGTGGGGTCTGTGTACACCCTCCTGTTGTAGTTGAGCCTTGATTGCTGTTGGCACCTCAGTGGGAGGGATTAACCCCTGGACCCATCAGCTTCCAGGAGTGGCAGCATCCACCCTGTGGAGGATCATCTCTGCAGGGGCTGACCCCACAGGACAGGACTTATTTCAGCAGGCTCTGGTGCCTGCTGAGACCACCCTTAGAGTATGTCCCTTATGGAGGAGGTTGGGTGGTGCTTCAACATGGTCTGAAGCTGTCCACCAGGTGCTCTGGCTCTGGGGCCTCCTGGGAGATGCAGGTCAAGGTCAGCAAATACCTGTGCCCTGTGCAAGGCCACCTGGTATGAGGTACAGAGTCATCTGCAGATGATTGCTACTTGTGCTGGGCTGGAGGTACCTGGGAGAGGCCTCGCTGTGAATGGAGGCTGGCTGCTGCTAGTGCTGGGCCTGGGGCCCTTTAGTGAGAGGTATGGGGCATCCCAAATCCAGATGCTGCTTGTTTGAGAGATTTTAGTAAAATCCTGCTTATTTGAGATATTTTAGGGAAATTTGAAGCATAAACCAAGACAGACTATTTGCAAGGGAAAGCCACTAGAAGAAGTTTGGGCTGGGCAGATAAGTTGGATAAGCGGGTTCTCAGGGAATCACCAGGGCAGAGCTAACAGCGATAACCAGGTTGAGGGAGATTCAGATATGACTCTAATCTGCTGGCTCTGTAAGGGGAGGACTCAGAAAAGGAACAATGGCCTCTGCCAGCACTTCTGTCTGGGAGAAAGCTGCCCCTCCAATTCTCACTGTGATGCCAGACAATTCAGTTTCTCCCTGTAGGTCCCTGGTGCCTTTTGAGCTACTGCCCCAGCACTAGAACTCAGTGCTAGTGAGTCTGAGTAAAGAACCACCTGGGGTTTCAGCAGCCCTGCATCTCCCTCAGCCACAATCCCTGCTGGTTTTTATAGTCAGAAGTTATGAGGACTTCTCTTCCAGGCATTGGAACCCTGGGCTGGGGTCTCTGGTGTTGGACTGGGCTCCCTTGCTCCTCAGTGGGGACCTCTGCAACTAAGATATTTCTCCAGATTTTTATCTGCCACCTATGGGTGTAGGCCAGCCCATTCTGTGTCTCACCCCTCCTACCAGTTTCGATGTGGCCGCTTCTTTATATCCTTGGTTAGAGGACTTCCATTCCGTTATTTTTCATTAAGTTCTGTATGGTGGTGGTTCTGTAGTTTAGTTGTAATTTTGATGTGGTTGTAGAAGGATTTGAGTACCATGTTTACCTATGCTGCCATTTGACTGGAAAACAAAAGCTTTCTCAGTGGCAGTCTAAAGTTTCCTCTCCTTTAGAGTTTGTTTAGTCCTACACCTAAGTTGCAGTCTTTTTGCAGTCTCTACTCCATGCTTTCAAAACAGTCTCTCCATTCTGGATGATTGGAATTAAATGTAGTCTCAACTGTTTTCAGGAAGAAAGCCGACGGGCTGTGGAGCTCATCTAATTTTTTTCATGTCCTATAGAGAATATAGTACTGTGTCTGAAAACAGTTGTTTTTTAGATTTCTTACATTTTGTCCAGTTTTCTAGTTGTTTATGACAGGAAGGTAAGTCAAGTACCAGGTATTCATTCTGTCATAGTCAGAAAAATAACTGTTCTTTATATTTTTTTAATAAAATTTTTATTTTTTTAAACTTTAAAAAATTTTTATTGTAGTTTTTCCATTACCATGTAGTTCCTTTACACCTCCCTTCCCCCGCAATCACCACACTGTTGTCCACCTCCATGAGTCCTTTTTCCATTCGGCTCAATCCCTCCACCCTCTAACCTCCCCCACACTCAGCTGTCATCCTGCTCTCTACGAGCCTGTCTCTATTTTGCTTGTCAGTATTAACAAAATCTTTTAATAGTTTCTAAATTTTCTATAGTGAGCATGTATGATTCAGAAAATATGTGTAATCTTATTGTATGAGTTTCCCATTGCTTCTGTAACAAGTTACCACTAACCTAGTGGCTTTAAAAGCACTAATTTATTATCTTACAGTTTTGCAGTTCAGAAGTTCAACAGAGTCTGACTGGGCTAATATCAACGTGTTGACAGGCCTGCATTCCTTTTCAAAGCTCTAGGGGAGAATGTGTTTCTTTGCCCTTCCCAGCTTTTAGAAGTTGCCTGCATTCCTTGGCTCATGGCCACTTTCTCCATCTTCAAAGTCAGAAGCATGACATCTTCAAATCTATTTCTAACTCTGATTCTTCTCCCTGCCCCCTACAACCTGACCCAAAAAAGGACCCTGTGATTATATTGGAACCAACTGATAATCCAGGATAATCTCCCCATTTCAAGATTCTTAAATTTATTACCTCTGCATAGTCCCTTTTCCCATGTAGGGTAACATATTCATAGGTCCCGAGGATTAGGATACAGACGTCTTTGGGAGACCGTTATCCGTTATTAGGATAAGAAGTCATCATTCTCGGAATGTACCGTAACAAAAGCTATTCTGCTGACATATTCCACATGCACTTTGAACAACATTAGGGCACCTGGGGTTTAGTAATATATAGCAAGTTGCTATTCATTTTCCTAAAGTCACGTGAAGGTCCACTGTTGATGCCGTCATGGATGTTGCCTCGTCTGCAAGGTAGATAACGTATTTACAGACCATTGGGATTTGCCACATATAGTCCCAATGTTTTTTGGTTCCTGGTTTCTGATTTTCGCTAGTGTACCCTTGATTTTTTGTGATATCTCGGAGCACACCTGCCAGTACTAATTTCTAGAGCTATTACCACTCCCTAGCTGGATTTTTTTTTTCCCCTCAAAAGTTACCAAACCATTCTCCTTTTGATTTCCTAGGTCAGTGTATGGTACCATTTTTCTAAACTTAGGCTTAAAACCACAGTCACTCTTGTCTAATTTTTATCCGACCTTTACTTTCTCTGTCTAATCAATTGTCAGATTTTGTAGATTTTTTTCAAGAAATCTCCCAAATTATCTCTCGCAAATTTTGTTTCATTTTAACTCTCTCAACCATCCTTGTATTTGATATTCGAACTATCACAAATGTAGTATAAGTCTCTTTGCTTATACTTCTAAACTAACTTTGCAAAATTAGTCTTCCTAAAGATTTTTTTCAATGCAAACATTTTCGATACTCCTCAGTAACTATCAAGTAAATTTCTGACTTTTTAGTATAATACACAAACCCCACACTTCCATTTTAACAACTTACATCCTTCATGTCTGATCTCAAGTTTAACCTCCTTTTATTTTGTTTTCCTTGACTATGCCAGCTTTCAGCAGTTTTTCATCAACGTAATGAATTTCTATAGCAGTCTTCTGTAGAAATCTTTTAGTAATTTATCAAATTATGTTTTGATTTATCTTTATTTAATGATATCATTTTATGTTTTACCCTCTTACTAAATTTTCCAACCATTTCAACAGGCTTTTTTTTTTTTTTTGAGTGGAAAAGGTTTTTAAAACACTTTTAAAAAAGACACTTTTATTGTGTCCTTGTAACCATTCTGTAGGATTAAAATAGAGATCTTCATTTGAATAATTTATGTAATTTCCATAAAGCAGTTTAATTACTGATGGACGGAGCCATGGTTCTTTATTCCTACTTCTATGTTCTTTCTGTTCTATTCGATGACCTCTCAGATCTGACCAGTATTTCTTATTTTGTTTAAAATGTTTAGGTTTCCATGCAACCTCCTTAGTAACCACACAGACTATGTTAATCATTTTTCTCTAAAACTGACCTCACTCTGTAGTTCTCTGTTGGCAGAATAATCTTCCTATAGCTCATGAATCAAATCAACTTTGTTTTTACAGCAGAACCTAAGCACTCCTTACTTCCTTCACGACACTGCCTTGCATTCCCTATTCCTCAGTTTCGGTTCACTCTTTTGTACAAAATAAGAAACACCAAGTATACTTGGATTGTTTTAAAATTGTCCCAGATGTCTCCAGGGTTGACTCAGTGTTAAACCTCATGGAAACCCTAGTTTGTTTGGCTGAACCCGAGATTGGGATTTAGGGAATTATGATAATTATGGCTCATCTTATGATCCAAGGCCAAGTATTTTATTTTTCTTTGCTCTCATTGCTCCATCAGCAAAAGGTAAAATTTATTCCGTGTAACCAAAAGGTCGATTGCAAAGGATAGCAGAAGTTGCATGCCGTTTGTGAGCTTTAGGCTACACAAAAGCTAAGTATAACCATCCCGACTGCTGCTGGGGACCAGAGTGTTCCAATACCGCTCCCCGGCGGCCCAGCAATGAATGTGTTATCCAGCTCCGTTTTTTAGACCAAATCATACAACACATTTTAAAATAATAAATCTGAGATATTTCAACATCTCAGTAATATGAACCATGACAATGATGAAAATGGTAGTCGTCATTTGTTGAGCCTTGAGAGTGTACGGAACTCTGGATCAGACTTTACAGAACTCCTGCAAGGTGTGTATTCTTAGTTCCTTTTTTCAGAAAAACAAAAGTAACAGGCTCCGTCCAGATAACTGGCTTGCTTGAAATCACAGAACTAAGTGAGGTGCAAATTGTCATCCCTCTGACTCCTGGCTTGAGCTCATAACCAGCATGCGTGTTCCTCCCACTGACGAAGGCCCTGGGCACACCGTAGAGAGCTGTGTGGTGGGAGCTGCTCTTGTTCTTTGTGACACTTTGACTCGTTTTATAGTCGCTTCCTAGACTTGTTCTGCTAAGGATATTTTAAGAGAAAATAAGCTAGAAAATAACTTCAGTTTCAGCTTACTTACAAATTTGGTTTAAGAATATGATCCTATGCTCTCTTTGTTGATTTTACTTCCCTCTCTTTTCTTCCTTCTTCCTTCCCCTCTTCTCCCTTCTCTCTTTCTCTCTTCTTTCCTCCCTTCTTCCCTCCTTCCTTCCCTCCTAAAATGTAATGGCTTTGAACTTCAAATCTGATACAAGGATGACTGATTAAATTGCTCTCTACTTTTAATACCTACGCAGCATGTCTCTATTACACTGTAGCAGTATTTTGAAAACCATTCAGGGCAGACTTGGCTTTCTTGACATGTCATCTAATTTGAGACAGTCATACCTTCTATTGATTGGGCAGAGTGTACACTAGTATTGGAACTTCTCTCTAGGCCGTTGTTCCCCAGTTTTGTTGGTATCAGTGTAGAGTTGAAGGCATTTTGGCAACATAACAGGGCAACTTTCCCCATCCCTCGGCTGTCATGGCTTACAGAATCAGCACAGCAGCACACGGTACAGACATCCCCTGGAAGACACAGAGGTATTTATATATTCGTTACATGTTCACTGGCCTCCTCCCCTGTTGAAATATCAAGGCTCTGGGCCTTATTAGATCCAACCAATGCATTAGTTCATTTCACAACTAAACTCTGGGCACAATAGTAAACCCACAGGTAAAAATCAATCCTGGATTTCGTGAAGCTGATCCAGTGCGTGCATTCTAGCTGTGCTCTGCAATCTGTGCATGCTTCTGGGGTTGGGTGGAGTCTGCCTATGGGCACAGGACTCTGCGGAATGGCGACAAAAACTAGCTTGAGATTTTAGGTTAATTATCATACAAATTTTTTGTGTGTGCTGCTCTGTTATTATTATATGTATTCTCCTTGGACCATCTTGGTACCTGTATCTTCCCTTTGCCTTTGTTTTCTTCAATAACTTCAGCACCCCCTCACTAGTCCCCTCCTCCCCGCCATGCTTTAATATTCCGAGGAGTCCTATCAGGCTTCACTTTATAGATGAGGAAATTAAACCTCAAAGAAGTGAAATAACTTCCTCAAGGCCACACAGCTAGTCATGGTAGAGCTGGGATTTTGATTCATATACATCTGACTCCAAAAGTTGTATTAGCAACCACAATTTTATTCTTGCACTCTTTAAAAAATTTCTTCCGTTCATTTACCACTAGGTACTTAATCTTATGGGATTATGACTTCTCTGAGATAGTCTAGGACTCCTGGCACAATGTAGAGTCTGGTCTGTAAAACCATGTGAATGATAAAGGCATATATTATTCCTGGTGCGATTTTCAGCTTAGGATGGTTCTGACCCATTAGGGGATTTAATGTTTCTAATACTCTTCAGTTTTCAAGAGGACAATCGTCCATTTTCATTGGGAAGTTCTTTGGTTTTCTGCTCAACCCTTCCTACACCACACCACTCCACTCCTCCTGCATCACCCGTCAGATGCCTTGTTCTATAAATAATCCTGAAATTTGGGAATGACTGTATGTAATTATCACTCACTAAAGTGTCTAAGGAATTCCTTTTTGTGTATATGTGAGCTGTCCAAACTGCCAGTGTCTCAGGACCAGTGATGTAAGCCTGCTCATCAAAGATGGATGGACAAACGCACTGTCTTTTTCTGGCATCTCTTCCGAGTTTACACATTTTTCTAATACTATCTGAGCCGAGGGTAGTGGGTTCTGTGTAAGCAGCGCGCGTCCTGTTTGGAGAGACATGTGGGCTCAGAGGACACAAGAACTTCTCATGGTTAGGGCCTGTTTTACCTTAGCAAAGTTCCTCAGCTTTTCTGGGCCTGAGCTTCCTAATTTATGAAATTGGGTGTATTATACTAGACAGAGACTGTATGTCAGAACAGTGAGAGCGAGTCTTAAAAACACAGACTGTCAGTCTCCACTCAGAGGTCCTGGTTTAGAAGGACTGAGACTGGACTGGGAACCTCTGTATTTCAACCAGTTGCCCAGGTGATTCTATTGCCAACTGTCATTTAAGAGAGATTGTGTGGGAACCACACATAGTATTCTACGCTTCAGTGCTTCAGTGGACTTTTGGTGTGATTCCATTTAACCTATTTTTTCCCCCCACTTAGGATTCCCGTTGCAAGGAGTGGAGAGCTAGCATCCCAGCTGCAGGCCTCTGTTCAAGGTTCTTGCTGCAGCCAGCAGTGTCCTTGGAGCCTAGTTCAAAGCTGGAGAGAGCAAACCATGGAGCCGGGAGCCATTGGTGGCGGGGCTGGCCCAAAGGAAGTGAAGTGTTTCAGCCAGAATGTACTGACGCACGACCAGGAAACCACAAGACTGGTGAAAACCTTTCCAAGCCTGAGCTCTGTGATCAAAAGAGGTGCAGGAAGCAGCGCTGCCAAGAGTCCTTGCTGCTGGCTGGAGCCCTGAGCTTCTGAGGCGCTCTGAGTCAACTCCCCGAGCAGATGCTGTCGCCCAAGGAGCCATTACTCAAGCATTTTCTTGCTTTGCTCTGAGGTGGCCCCACAGGTGGGTGGAAATCAGTTGCTGTCTCTTTTTTTTTCTCATTTCTCTTTTTTAGGCAGAGATTGCTATCTGGTTACACACTGTGATTTTCCAGAAGCCATAGATTACTTACTGGCTTTTTACCCTTTGCCAACTGGCTATTGTTTGATGCTTGGGGCCTGTACAGAAAAATCAAACCCTAAAACTCTTACCTGTACCTACATCACCCGATCAGCAAATATCAAGAGCCTGGACTTCAACAGGAATGAACTTCCGTTATTTATTGCATCGTGAGCATTACCCCCTCTCCCAAGATGCTCTTCCTTTTGTTCCTCCTAAGAACAGATCAACCAGGAACTATATTCAGATCCCCGTCATGGATAGAGAGCACGTTTGAATACAAGGTCAAAATCATTGTGTTCCTGTGAATTCTCTCTTTCCTTGGCCAGAGCAACCGCCAGTTGCCATGCAATAAATCACATCATCGTATAGCAGATCCAGATCGCGGCTGAGACTAGCATGTCCTGAACCAGGTCCTGAGAGCTAAATGACAGAGAAATTGGACTGACCCTGGAACACTTTAACTGCTTGCCTAGTAAGGGGGTATTTTTCCTGGAAAAACAACAGAATCATTCTGAACTATTGATTCTGTCATGGGTTCAGGCTCCCATGTAAAAGAAAATAAAGCAAGTGTGATACATTTTTCACTTGGCCTTCTGCCTGCTTTCCTGCTTTTTGTCTTGTATCGTATGCTTCCATTTTTATTTTTCAAACGCCGACTAGATGACCCAGCAATATGGCCCACGTGGCATAAAATCTACAGCCTCGATCTGCTTGTAACCCAAATCTCAGCACGTAGGAGGTGGCCGGTAGCTTTACCCTGAGGCAATACCCTGAGTGTTAGCTTAGGTTTCAGTCAGGTTAGGAAACATGCAAAGTCAGTGGGGAGAGGCCATACCCCCTCTGCAGAGATTTCAGAGTCGAGGGTTGGGAGACTCGGCCTAAACTGAGCAGCGATGAGCAAGTGTCTTCTGAACGACTCTTCCCCGGGACACCTGTGCGCAGTGGGGCCTTTGCAAACACGTCGCCCTGCAGTGCGTTTTGAGATGGGCCTTTTGGGGGAAGTGCTAACTTTGTACGCTGCCGACACCAAACATTTGAAAATAAAACCTTTCTCTCTCTCTCTCTCCCCAACACTTTTGGCTCAGCTTATTCTACCAAAACACACTTCAAAAGACTTCTTTATAGAAAGAATGTTTCAAAAATATAATATTCCATCTGTTATTTCAATAATACATGCTCTGGGACTCTCTTTATGAACCATTTTCCTTTCTTTGCTCCCATTTGGATGTATAAATATTTGATTCAAGAGCCCTGAGGAATAGTCCGCCAATCGGGTCCCTGAATCGTGAACGTTCCCAGCCCTATAATTTTGTCTGTAGCGGGCACCTCCTGCTGTGGAACTAACTGCTAAGGGATTGTAGCAATGTAACCCTCCGACTGCTCCATCTCAAGGCTGCTCTGAAGTGGAGAGAAGGAAGCAGTTTTAATTTTGATAAAATAAACTTTATTTTGTAACTTTATTATTTGTTTTTCTTTCTCCTTTCAACACTTCATAATAGACGTGTCTGGTAATTTGAAGTCAGCCTCCCTGGTTGAGGTGCCTTAGGCCACCCCCAATTCTGGTGGGTTTTTAAAGGGGTAGCCACACAACGTTTGGTCCTGCAGTTCCAAAGTGTAGAACTCGGGTTTTTCTTCCTCACGCGAACTGAACCGAGCCACATCCTGACTCTTACTGAGCATACTTGGGCGGAGCTTTCTAGTGAGGGGCAACAGGAGATGCATGAGCAGTCGCGCCACCCAAATGTGTTGGAAATGTCGAAGTGTGTTCAAAATTCTAAGTACTTTCCTGATCGTTTGTCTTTGCCCACCAGGTCGCTGCTCCAGCGATTACTGGAGTGTTTAAGATTATAACATGAATTTCATGGGAACCCCCCCTTTGATATAACACACTCAAACATGTTGCCAGGAATGAAAGGCCTTTATGGATGAAATTTAATATATTTTGAATCATGCTCAAAGAGATCTTTTGCTATGTGTGAAGAATACAATAAAAATCTCCTTTATAAAATGTTAATAGCTGGATGGGTAGGGAAAAGTACTTTCCAGTATAAAAATATTTTCCCATCTCTTCTTAAAAAAAAATACAAAGTTTTAGATATGTGCATACAATTAAGTCTAATTATGACCATGTAATGGCCAGATCTTTCTAGAGACAATAGGGCAGAGCTTTAAACATGTCTATAACTTTGGCCAAGAGGATATGTCTTTAGAAGTTTACTCAGAAAATCATGACACAGAAGTATATGTCCATAGATGTTTACCATTGCATTATTTAAAAGAGTGAAGTATGTGAAGAAAGCCCGTTAGCACTCTGAATAAGAATTCACATATATTTAGTGTTGCTTTTAAAAGATTTTTTTCCCTTAAGTATTATTTCTAAGTATTAATTTGAATCTTGTCATTCCTTACTGTTAATGAGTTAATATTATTAAAAACTGCTCAATTCTATCTAGATATGATAGATGTTAAAACAACAGTGTATAGAGGAGTGTTAACTTTCTCTTCCAGCTGTGATAAAGCAGATTCTACCTGACTAACACTCCAACTATAACTTAAAATTCTGGATAAATTTTAAGAAATTGGATGGCACTGGAGAGGTGTAAGGCACTAATAACTGAAAAATAATAGAACAAAGATATGAGCCGGGCATTTGGAGCTGCCTTTCCCATGAGGTATTTCCAAATTTAAAATTATGATTAGTAGTTTCAAGAAAATATAGGGCAGAGTGAAAAGTATCGGCAGAGAATTGGAATCTGTAAAAATAATTGAATTGGAATTTTAAAATAAAAACTCTGATAACTAATTTTTAAAAATCAATGGATGAGTTTAAGAGCAGATTAGACATAGCCAAGATATAATTAGTGATTTGGAAGATAAGTCAGTAAAAAGCATCCAGAATAAAATAGAGACAAAGGAAAGTACTGAGGATATTGGACGTAGGACATATAAAGAATAGGGGACACATGGGCAAAGCCAAAGCGGGGTGGGATCAAGGGTGGGAAGTGGGGATGGCTGGGGTGGGGGGAGTAGTGGGGGAGAATGGAGACAACTGTATTTGAACAACAATAAAAAAGTTAAAAAATAAAAGTAGATGAAAAAAAGAATAACAGTTTGTAAGTGTGGTCCTAGAAGGAGAAAGAGAGAGAGAATGGGGCAGAAGCAGTATTTGAATAGATAATACTGATAATTTTTCAAAACTGCTGAAAAACACTCAGCCATAAATTCAAGAAGTGTTATGGATGTGAAGTAGGAAAATATGAAGAAAATGACACCAAGGAAAAATCATAATAAAGCCACTGATAGCCAAAGAGAAGGAGAAAAATCTTAAAGCTGCAAGACAAAATGGACTTTGATTTCAAAGAAACTGTAAGAAAGCAACTGACTTCACAATCAAAATGATGGAGGCAGGAAAATAATGGAAATCATATTCAAATAGCTGAAAGAAAAGAATTTCCTACCTTAAATTCTGTACCTGGTAAAATTGTTTTTCAAAGTTCAGGTAAAATAAAGACATTCAAATCCCACGATTCTTCATCAGCAGCAGGACTTCACTAACGGCAATTTTCATGGGAGTTCTTCATACAGAAGAGAAATGATCGTAGATGGAAGCATGGGGATGCAGAAGAAATATCGTAGAACTATTCAAGCCAAAACTGAAAACGAGAGCCAAATGTCCATCAATAACAGAACGGATAAATAACTTATGTTCTATGTATATAAGAAGGACTAAATAGCAATGACACTAATCAAACCACAGTTACATGAATCAACGTGGGTGAATCTCAACATTATGTTGAGTGAAAGAAGCAAGGCACAAAGGATGTACATTGGGCAGGGATAGACATTTCCAAAAAAGGCCAAAATACATATGATGTGAGAACTCAGAACGCTGTTCCCCGTGGCAGGGAATATCGTAACTGGAAAGAAGCACAGGACATTTTTAAGGGTTGCGATGCTTTCTTGTTTGGGATCTGGTTCCCCGCTAGGAGTGTGTTTACTTCGAGAATGTTGATGAAGTTGTACGTGATGATTTATGTATATTTCAATAAAGGGAGGGAGAACATACTCCTGAGGGAGTTCTATTCACATAATGAGAAAAATACATGTTTTTTTTTTCAGTGAAGGAATGAGAAAAGAGTACAGAAATAGCTCATTTGAGTTTTGCTTCCTTAAAAGGGATTTTTAATAATTTGGAGAACACTCCATGGAATTTGGAGATTTAAAAAACAAATCAATGCCTCAGGATAATAACCGCTTTCAATCTTTCTATAATTAGTATTCAGTCATGACTTCTGCTTCTTGAGGCTGTTAGGTATGACTAGTTTTCTTAAATGAGACATTTCTTTCATTAATCTTGAATAATGAATAAAAATGTGGCCATTTGCATGTGGCCTATTGTAGACTGTGATTTAGAGCACCAGAGAGGCCCAAGGATGGACCATAATTTGATAAATGGGGTAGTTATGTAACACCACGTCTGCTTCCCGATGCACAGACCCAGAGGGAAAAGATGCAGGTGGTGGGTAGACTTTAAACTTTCTTAGGAATTAATGAAGTTGAAAACTCTAAATAGAAACCTTGGAAAACTCTGGCTTACTGTGAGATAAAGAGGGTCAGAGAGATAAGCCTCTGAAAGGAGACCCCAAAGCAGGAAGGCAGAAGCTCAGAGTAATCTGTTCTTAGGAAACCCATTGAGATAAGAGTCTGTAACAATTCATTTGTTCTTTTTCTTTCTTTCTTTTTTTTTGCTTTGAACATGTGTTTAACAGTGAGGAAGCTATCTCAGCTGACAAACTTTGCTTACGGGGTGCTCCGAGATGGAATGCTTTAGTTTGAGGCGGAGGCCCCTATCCGAGGAGCCAAAAAGCAGAGCAACAGCCAGCAGCGGGGCTATGCAGTGGGGCTAGGCTGCTTCTCCAGAGCAGAAAGTGAGCCTCCAGCAGAATGCAGAACAGAGCTTCTCCGTTGTGTCTCCAGTGACATTTGTATATGCCTAGAAAGTAACATGGTCCAATGCTTATTTTTTCAGATACGAAATTACAGTGCTGCACCATAAATGTTTTAATGTTCTCAACAAGGGTCTTCAATCAGTTTGGCATGGTTTTTTAATCTTTGCAAAAATAAATTTTACGAACAGAACTATCTTAATATGTTTGAGGCAATTTATACTTTCTCTAGAATTTTGGCTATCTTTTAGTGTGATGCTGACAAAAACATATTTTTTTTTTTCAGGGAATGAGAACAAAGAGAAATAGGACCGCATCTCATTTACCTTTACACTTTCTCCAGCAGACATGACATTGGCATGACAGTTCAAGAGGAATGAAGCCTCCGTGATACCTGTTCCCATAATGCTCTTCGTGGGACCTGCGTGTTGGCTCTATAGGACTTCCAGCAGCTTCAAGGTAAGGAAATATATTTCTTCCTGGAGCCAACCTGATAACCACTGAGGTCAGGCATCACTAACAGAATCACCTCACCTTCTTCCTCGGTAGACTTTCGTTCTAGAGGTTCCCAGACAACCTACAGACTCACTTAGCTCACAGAATCTTGGGATGGATATTTGCTAACCTTCAGAATGGAAATGAACATCTAGCAGTGAATAATACAATGTCCCCAGCCTCGCTTAAAAGAGGGCATTTTGATAAAGACATTTTGGTAAACAAATTCCATACCCATACTAGCCTGTGAAAGTTACTATTTTTGTTGGAATGATAAGCGTTCTGTTTCTTCTCTCCTGTAACAAACCTTGTCCCCTGGCCACAGGGTGAACAGGTGGTTAGTCCAGGTCTACATCTCCTTGGTCACAGTGATTGGATGAAGGGAAGGCATGTGATCTAAGAAGCATCAGTCTTAGTCTTTCCCTGGGCCCAGGCTATTCTCTGAGGTTTCCAGGCCTGGAGACCATGTACCTGGGGTTGCCAGCAGATGCGTGGAGAGAGTGTGCTTGCTGAATGAAGCCAAGCAGAGGCAATGTCAGACAGGAGAATCTGTGGCTTTGATTTCTGCTTATAGACCCTGAGGCTCTTCAGCCAGTTCTCTGACTTGCTCAAGTATGCTCCAGAGCTTTGTGAATGAAGGAATTCTCTTATTACACAGGCCAGTTGGAGTTGGTTTCTGTCACTAGCAACCCCCAAATTCTTAGTGAACAGAAGAACATCATCAAGAGTACAAGGGCCAAGAACTGCCGATGGCCCCCAATTTGGAGCTCTTTATTTTCAGCATCTTATTCAAAGATGCTCTCTTATTTGTATGGGTCCTTGCCAATTGGACATGAAACATACTTGCCATATACATTGTGATAATTTCCAACTAGTCCCAGCTCTCCATATGGCTTCTCTCAAAGGGCAGTGTTTCTCAAATTTCAACATACTTTCAGGAGCTAAAGGTTTGATTTTTTTAATACCAAATGCGATGGTATCTACATTATGACCTTGATTGGCACAAAGAATATAGTAACATCTGCTATATTCCAGGCACTGTACTTGGCAGAAGTTTAATGAATTTAAAAATGGCCTTAGACCTCAAGTTACTTAAAACCAGAGGTTTCTTTATTTATAAAAAAGAATATCATATGCTGCATGTTATGATTGATTAAAGAAATGATGGCTGATATAAACTGAGTAATCTGGGAATTAAGAAGAAACTGTCACTGTGGACTAGGAAAACTAAAGAGGTGGAATTTGAGCAGAGTCCTGCAGGATAGCTAGTGCCAGCTTGTACAGAAAGCAGGGGTTTTCAGAGAAAAGAAATGGCAGGGACAGAGAGAACAGGAAGCATCAGACCTGTGTGCCAGCACCGGAAGCTTGGTGACGAGGAGGACGTTCATCCCTTACCATCTACCATTTTCCCATCTGTGTCTTTGCTGACCCTCCGTCCCAGTTACAATTTCTTGCTGAATTGTGATCTGAGGGTGAGAAGAGGGAGCTAACCACCCCATCTGGAGCTCTCCTTGACACATGGCCCCTAAAAGCCTTTTGTACGCTCCTACTCTCTATGCATCCATGGGCTTCCCTTCTGATCATTCATCAAAGTGAGGGGCCATCTGCTCTGTGCTCCATGAATGAAATGAAGGCATGTGTTCTGTGGCTTCATTCCAGCTTCCCCTCCTTTACATCTGCTGTGCCTCTTTGAACAACCCATGGGGCATAACTGATGTCTCACCTTACTGCAAGGTGCATGACCCTTTGCTTTCAATCCTATTTTACTTTGAAAACTACCTGCACCCCCTGCTGTTCAGGTGTTATTGCAGAAACCCTTACCATCCACCAAGCCAGTGGTTGTTTAGATTTCTTTGGCAGAAACCCATTTTACCAAGGAAAGGTATTAAAACTTTTCATTAAAGGAAATTTAACATTTCAACCAATTCTTCTATTACAGGAAGAATAACAACTTTCAATTTATATATCCCAGCCCCTTTGAAGTACATTATTGACATTTGCTAACCAATCTCCTCTATATTCTTGGGCTCCTCACCTCACAGGAGAGGGTTTGAAGCTAGAACAACCTTGAAACTACTGTATGACATGAATGAAAATGTACCTGGGAATGAGGAGTTAGAACTAAAAAGAATATTGCAAAGGTCTTGCAAAAACTGTGTGTGTGTGTCTGAATATGTAGTTGACACATGCTCAATTTCCCTGAAACCAGAGAAAGACCTGTCCATGACTAGAAGGAAGAAATTTTTAAATTTTATATTTGTATAGGGAAAAAATCACTTTTCCAAATTTTTTTTGTGTCCTAGATAAGTAAAATTGGGCAAGTATTTAACATCTCTGACCCTCAATTTGCTAATCTGCTAACTGATGATAATAAATACTGTGAAATAATTTTTAACGCATTAATTCTTTTAGAGAGAGGGGAGAGGAGGGAGAAAGAGAAGGAGAGAAACATCAATGTGTGGTTGCCTCTTGCGTGTGCCCTACCAGGGACCTGGCCTGCAATCCAGGCATGTGCCCTGACTGGGAATTGAACCAGCAACCCTTTGGTTTGCAGGCCGGCACTCATTCTACTGAACTACACCAGTCAAGGCAAGAATTTTTATTAAAGACTAAATTTATGCAGTAGGCACTCAAATAATCATCACAGTGCTTGGGATATAGTGGAGACTCAACAATTATCCCTTCTTTGAAAGAATAAATGAGTGAGTGAAAATAATATGTTGAAAGCATTTTTCTTGTCTTCCAGGCACAGAGTTGGTATAATTTGGTGACTCTTATGCTCCTAGAAAGTTATATTCCCACCATAATTTTTATAGTGATTGATTTATATTCATTGTTTAGCCTGATATGAAAATAATGAAACATAAAAGCTAAATGATAGAAATAGTCTTAACAGCTAAGCAGTACTGGTAACATCCCTAAAGCCTTTGTGAGCTAGAGTCATTCTTTTCTAGAATTTCAAAGAAAAAGTAATTCTCTGAGAGAAATTAGGAAACAGAACAAAGGTTTAATTAAGGATCAATTGGGGCAGTGAAAAGCGCAGGTAAACAGAATTGGAAGAATTAGGTGATAGTGTTAATAGTTTTACTCTGATATAATTGACAATCAATTGCATGTATTTAAACTGTACAGTTTGATGGGTTTGGGCATTAATCAAGCTTATCGATCAGTCACAAGCATCCACTCACCCTTGGAAGTCCTTCCTCCTCCTTCTACCCCTTCCCCCGACAAGCCAGTGGTTTTTTTTTTTTTTTTTCTTTTCTATTATTATAGATTGGTTTGGATTTTTTGAAGTTTTAAACAATGGAATTATGCAGCACATGCTCTTCTTATTATCTGGCTTCTTTCACTCAGCATAGTTATTCTGAGATTCATTTTTTATTGTTTCATTTATCAGTAATTCATTCCTTTACTCTTTTAAGCAGTGTTCCGTTGTATAGCTATTATGTTCGTCTTTGTCCATTCGCCTGTTGATGGGCATTGGGGTCGTTTCCTAGTTTTGATTATTACAAATAAAGTTTCTGTGCATATTTGTGGACAAGTCTCTGTATATTCAGGGTGGGGCAAAAGTAGGTTTACAGTTGTTCATATGGAAAATATACAACAAATAATACTACAAGAATGATCTCTGTGTTTCACACACTCCCAACTGTAAACCCACCTTTTGCCCTGTCCTCTGTGCTTTTATTTCTACCTGGAGTGGAATGGCTGAATAATGGTAGATGTGTGTTGAACTTTTTAACACATGGCCAAACTGTCTACTAAAATGTTTCCAAACTTTGCATACCCACCAGCAATTCCCGTTCCTCCATGTCTTCCCCTGTCCTTGGCACGGTCATTCTTTTCAGTTTTAGTCATTCTAAAGTGTGTAGTGACATGATGCTCATTTGCAGTTCCCTGATAACTAAGAATGTCCATCTTTTCACACACTTATTTGCTGTCTACATGTACATATATGTATACACACATGTACATACATGCATATGTGTACATGCACACATATATGTATATGCACATACATGAGTGTGTTTATATGTATATTAGTGAAGCGTTCAAATCTTTTGCTAATTTTTTATTGTTTGTTTTCTTATTATTGAGTTTTAAGTGTACTTTATAGATTCTGGATACAAGTTCTTTATGAGATGTACGATTTGCCAATATTTTCTCCTAGGCCATGGCTTGTCCTTTAAAGTTCTTAATAGTGTCCTTCAAAGAGTAGAACTATTTAATTCTAATGAAGTATAATTTATCAATTTTTTTGTTTGTTTGATGGATTATGCTTTTGATGTCCTATCTCAAATTTTTTTCTTCAGAGTTCTATGGTTTTAGGATTTACATTTAGATCTATGATTCTTTTTGAGTTTGTACATATGGTAAAAGCTGCGGACCACATGCATGCTTTGTGTTTGGGTATCCAATTGTTCCAGCCCCACTTGTTGAACGATATCTTTCCTCCACAGATCTGCCTTGGCATCTTTGTAGAAAATCAGTGGTCTGTGTATGCATGGGTCTATTTCTGGGCTCCATGCTTTTCCATTAATCTACTTTTCTGTCTTTATGCCAATCGTGACCACAACCAGTCATGATTAATTAGCTATAAAATGTTTTTGGTTTAAAGACTATTCTTTTCTTCCAAAGATATATTGATTATTTTATGTTCTTTGCAATTCCATATGAATTTTACAATCAACTTGCCAGTTTCTTTAAGAGAAGTATGATAAAATTCTGAATCAGTTGAATCTATAGACCAATTTGGAGGGAATTTATTCTTACCTATATTGAATATCTCTACCCATAAGCACACCAAATCTCTTCATTTATTTGGATCATCTTTCATTTCAGCAGTATTTTGTAGTTTTTAGTATACAGGTTTTGTAAATCTTTTGTCAGTTTTATTTCTAAGGAATTTATATTTTCTTATGCTATTATGAGATATATATATATATTTTTTAAAGACTTTATTTATTTTTAGAGAGAGGGGAAGGGAGGGAGAAAGAGAGGGAGAGAAACAGCAATGTACGGTTGCCTCTCACATGGCCCTCACTGGGGACCCGGCCTGCAACCCAGGCATGTGCCCCGACTGGGAATCGAACCGGGACCCTCTGGTTCCCAGCCCGCGCTCAATCCACTGAGCCACACCAGCCGGGCGAGATATATTTTAAAAAATACTAATTTCTAATTGTTGCTAGTACATGTAAATAAAATTTAATTTTTGTTTATTGATCTTGTATCTATGAGTGGAATGGCTGAATAATGGTAGGTATATGTTTAACTTTTTAACAAGCTGCCAAACTGCCTACTAAAATATTTCCAAATTTTGCATATCCACCAGCAATTCCAGTTCCTCCAGTTTGGCTACCTTTTATTTACTTTTCTGACCATATTTCACTGACCAGAACCTCCAATATAATGATGAATAGGAGTGGTAGAAAAAGCATTTTTTTTTTTTCATAAGTGTCGGAGGAAAACATTTAGTCTTTTACCACTAAGGATGATGTTCGCATAGGACTTTCACAGAGACCCTTCCTCAAGTCGAGGAATTTCCCTTCTATTACTAGTTTACTGAGAGTTTTGATCAGGAATAGGTATGGATTTTGTCAAATGCTTTTCCTACATCTATGGAGATGATCGTTTTTTTTTTTAAATAGTTTAATATGGTGAATTACACTGATTGATTTTATATGTTAAACCATTTTGCATTCATGGAACAAGCTCTACTTCTTAATGATATTTTATCTTTTGTGTGTGTGTTGTTTCATTTGCTTGGATAAAATCTCTTTAGAATTTTTGCATCTTTGCTCATATATAATTGGCCTATTATTCTCTTTGCTGGTAATCTCTTTTTCTGGTTTGGTATTTGAGTAACACTGGCACTAAATTATAATTTTGGAAGTATCCTCTCCTCTTTAGTTTTCTGAAAGAGCTTGTGCAGAATTGGTATCATTTCTTCCTTTAATGTTTGGTAGAATTCACCAGATGAACAACTTAAATGAAGTGGACCAATTCCTTGAAAGACAGAAACTATCAAAGGTTGCTCAAGAAAAAATGGATAATCTGAATAGCCCGAAATCTAATAAAGACATTGAATTCATAGTTTAAAATATTTCCGTAAAGATTGTGATTGGAATTTGTGGGTGTAGTTTTCTTTAGATATCTTGTGCTTGGAATTAATTAAGTTTCTTGGATCTTTGGGTTTATAGTTTTCATCAAAGTTTTAAAATGGCCATTATTTCTTCAAGTACGTTTTCTGCTTCCCAAATATCTCTTTAGGCTGATTGAAAGTGTCCTACTACCCACTGATACTTTTTATTAATTTTTTTATGCCCTGTTTTCTAACTGTGCTTTATCTTGGATAGTTTCTATTGCTTTATTTTCAAATTCACTTATCTTTCCTTCTGCAAGATCCTCTCTGCTCTTAATCCCATGCACTTTTTTCATCTCAGACGTTTTTTGTTCTGATCACAAGAAGTTTGATTCATTTTTAAAAATTTCTTTTATGTTTCTACATAACTTTTGAACATATGGGATACAGTTACAATAACCATTTTTATATCCTTGTCTGCTAATTCAAACATCTGTGTCAGTTCTGTGTCAATGTCATTAGATTGCTTTCTCTCCTCATTACAGATTGTATTTTCCTGCTTCTTTACATGCAGGGAAATTTTTGATTGGGGGCCACACATTTTGAATTTTATATTTAGGGGTACTGGATATTTTTGTATTCCTGTAAATATTCCTGAGCTTTCTTCTGGAATATAGTTACATGACTTAAAAACATTTTGACCTTTTTTTCTTTTCTTAACAGTTGGTTTGTCTGAATCAAAATTCCAACAAGGTTCACACATTTTTAGTGGTCATGTCACTTGTAGCTCTTTAAAACTTTGGATTCCTCTGATCGCTTTCTTATTTTTCTTGCCATTTATTTCTTGTAGAAACTTGGTCGTTTTTTTCTGTAGAATTGTCCATAAACTGTGTTTTGTTCAAAAAATGTATAAAGTATAAAGTAGTCAAACCTTTAGACGAAAAAGTCTAGCAGAACATGTTAAGGAACTCGCTAACTTAGGACCACAGTTTTTTCCCCTGGTCTTCATCAAAACTAAGAACTCACTTTTGTCCAGAGCAGATGGTTTACCCATTTCAATGACCATCAAAATTGGTGCTCACTTACAAGACTTCAATGGTTAACATTGTTTATAGATCCAAACTTTAGGATTGTATCCAGGAAAAGGCATAGAGTATGAAGATAATATACTCTTTATGGATATGTATATGCACAGGCTTATATACCTATATTTATATATCATATGCACATATCTGGATGTGTTTATAAACATGTTTAAATATATGAACTATAGGTTTGTTTTTATTTTTTAATGAAGTTTACTCAGTCAATAAATGAAAGCTTTGACTCAGCCCACATTTCTGCTAGTAAACAACATGGAAACATAAGCAAACCCACACATTCCAAATGTCTTCTCCTGCAAAAGGGGTTTCTTTTAACCCTAAAATATATGTTCATAGTTTTTTTTTATGTGTGTAGTTTTTTAAAAAATGTATCCAAAGAGTTGTTTTTAAAAATCAAGAATGCTAAATGTTAGCACTCAAAAACTGAGAAAAATATTCTGTATATGATGGTTGATTCTTTAATGGTACAAAATTCTACCGAGTTTCTTTGGGGGAAAACCTCCAGCTCTCTTTGGTTGTAGTGCCATGACCATTTGGCAACATCAGTATGACCTTTTTAAAGATGTTCAGCAGATCATACCCAAAGCCTTTCAGAATCTTCTCAGTGCACGAGACTAAACTCTAAATATCCAGGGCACCTGCCCGTGCCTGTATTAGTTTTCCAGGGCAGCTGTACCAAAGTGCCGCAGACGGGTGCCTTAACCAGCCGGTCTGAACCAACGGAAATGTACTGCCTCCTGGCTCTGGAGACTGAGTCTGAAATCAAGGCGTCGGCAGGGTTGATTACTACGGATGGCCGGGAGGGAGAGACCGTGCCCCTCTCCCCGCTTCTGGTGGTATGCTGGCGATCGTGGGTGTTCTGGCCTTGGAGAGGCGTTGAGAGGCTTTGTCCCGACACTGCCTTCGTTTTCAGGTGGGGTTCTCCTTGTGCGTGTCTGTCTCCGTGTCCACAGCTCCCCTTTCTGCAAGGACACAGATATATCGGCTTAGAGCCCACACTAACGACCTCCTGTTAACTTGATCATCTGCAGAAACTCTGTTTCCAAATCACACTTTCACACGCACTGGCGGTGAGGACTGCGGCGTCTTCTGGAGGACACGGTCCAGCCCACAGTGACAGCGTCTGCTTTTCTGATGTATCTCTTGCCCCTCCCCTCCTTACCGTAGCCACACTGGCCTTCCCATGGTTCTCGTAACAGGTCTGCGTCTTCTCTGCAGAGATTTTGGACTTTTCTGTTTTTCATGCTGAGAAAGCCCTTCTCCTGTCCATCACCGTCTCCTCACGTAGATCTCAGGTCTAAGTCAGAGAGTCTGGCCCCGGCCACCATCTGAGGTCCCTCTCTTCACCCACCTGCTGTTGGCCGATGTTTACCTGTAAACACCTGAGCACATCCGGAATCTTGCCCTTCTGTGTGTGTTTGCATTTCCTGTCTCACATGAGCACAGTGATCCTGCCGGCCTCCTTGGTGATGTGACCTCAGCTCCTAAAACCCTGCCTATTGCATAGTAGGGACTCAATAAAATTATTCTATTACAATAAATTAAATGTACTCAGAAGTAAGGTATAAAGATAATCAGGAAGAAGGGGAAGAGTCAAGTCAAGGAATATGTGTAAAGGAGCCATGGACAAAGACAACGGGGTTGGGGGGAGGATTGAAAGTGAAAGATGGGGGGTGGATAGGGCAGCGGAGTAATGGGGGGAAATGGGGACAACGGTAATTGAACAACAATAAAAAAATAAAGAGAAATAAAGGTGGCTAACCAATAAAAAATAAATAAGTTAATTAAGAAGAAAAAGTCGCATCACCAAACAGAATAAAAATTTAGCAAGGAAATTGGCAGAACAGGTCATTACTCAGAATAATTTTTTTTCAAATATGGAAATATCATTAGCTTCCTTCTCCTAAGACTCAAAATAGTCTTTGACGACATGTCCTTTTGTTGAACAGACCCTCACTGGCCGGGTATTTAAAATCCCGGCTCTCCACCCCGGCCAGCACCCCCATACAGCTCCTCCCCATTCTTTTGTTCCCCAACACTTGTCTTCTAAAAGACTGTCTGACACGCGTACTCATACCGCTTTGCATTTCCTTTTTTACATTGTCTTTCATTGTTTATGCTGCTGTAGTTGTCCCTGCTTTTTCTCCCTTTGCCCAGGCCCTCCCTTCACCAACCCTCAGGCAACCCCCACATTCTGTCTGTGTCCATGGGTCGTGCATATATGCTCTTTGGCCACTGCCCCACCTTCTTTGATTCAGTTCTACCCCCACCTCTCCAGTAGCTGTCGGTCTGTTCCATGTATTTGTGCTTCCATTTCTATTTTGTTTGTTAGTTTATTTTGCGTTATTTACAATATCCAAGATCTAGAAATAGCCTAAGCGCCCATCAGTAGGTGAGTGGATAAAAGTGCTGTGGCACATTTATACAATGGAAGACTACTCAGCAGTTATAAAGAAGGAACTCTTACCTTTTGTAACAGTATGGATGGACCTGGAGAATATTATGCTAAGTGAAATAAGCCAGTCAGTGAGAGACAAATACCATACGATCTCACTTACATGTGGAATCTAATGCACACGGCTTCTTAAAAGTCCCCCCTCACTTCCAGGAGAGAAACTTGTCTGTTTGGTTCATCGAGGTAGCCCAGGAATTGAGAACAGTGCCTCGTTACGCAGTATACGCTCCGTAGACACTTGTACATGGTGGAACAGAAAGCGCTGCCTTGCGCTTTGAATCTCGAATCTGTTTGCCCGAGAGCAGTGACAATAGCAGGACTCCGTTTGCAGGAGAACATGTTCCGGATCAGAGGAGGGAGAATCAGAATCAACAGGACGTGCACACTGCACAGTGTCTTTGTTCAGGCTCTGACTGTTCTTGCTCAGTGTGGTGCTGTGCGTTGGTGCTCCCGCGTAAAAACTCCCACTGGGTTGCATGAGTCCTGCAGGGCCTGTGCCGGTCCCGGGCTCCAGGCTTCCCTCTTGCCCTGACTGGCACTGCGCTCTTGTCGCTCTTCAGGATGAACGCTTGGTCGCCAAAGCATGGTCTCTAGCCAAACCCCAGTGCGTTCCCTTTTCCTACAGAAACTTTTTTTTTTAACCATACCAACATGAAAGGCCTCCCAACAATCCAGACCAACCTTTGCCTTAATGGAGTCTGAAGTTCACTCTTCTGTTTATGATGTGTAAGAATTGAAGTGGGAGATATAAAGTTTGCAGCTATTATGTAATCAAAACCATTTGTGTTTTCCCAAAGAGGAAGGAGGAGGCAAGAAGGGGACGGGGAGGCAGGGAGAAGGAAGAAAAGGAAAAATCCCAGAACTGGAAGCGTGGAGCCTGTGCCATGAGCAGGAAGTTGAAACTCATCCAGCTGTCACATAAGAACAGAAGAAAAATGCTTTATGTATTCAATCATTATTAAGTGTTCTGCATGTTGATTTCCCACGTTATTTGCCAGTATATATTGGTTTGCAAATGCTAGTCTTTTAAGAGCAGGAGAAATATTTGCTTTTAAGATAAAAATTGTTTCATTTTTGAAGGCCATAAAAACAAAACTCCCATGTGTTGAAAAAGCAAAAAAAAAAAAGCGATATCCTCACTCTCAAGCATTCTTTACTGAAACCAAGAAGGCCCCCACTACCATAACTTTGCAAGGGGCTTTCTAAAAGAAGGGCCAGTCCACAGTGTGCCAGTCCTGCAAATAGACGTTAGAAGCGCGGTGTCCAGGGCCCGGCGACGGGGTGGAGGTAGACAGGACTTCTGAGTGGCCGGCGAGCCACCGGTACACAGCTGTCCTACGGAGAGCAGGTTCCGCCAAGCCAAACTGGGAGGCGGAAAATTTGGGGAAGTAAACGTCTTTGTGAATATTTTTCTCTTTTAACCTCTCGAAAATGGTCCGAACAGAGAAACCTCAATTAGAATGAAATCACTGAATTTATGAGTCTTCGAAAATGAAGAAAGCAGAGGAGGCCTACCTCTCTCTTTTACAGATGAGAAAATCTGAGCCCAGAAAAAAAAGCCACGGCTTCTCAAGGTCACATGTCTATTCAGCGTCTCCGCCAGGCTTCACACCCAGTTATATAGTTGTTTGAAAATAAACATTAAATGCAGGTATTCTGACTGCGACTTACGCATGTTTTTTCTCCTTTGGTCATTTAACAAGTGCCTCTCTCCTGTCCTTTAAAACCTTACTGAGGATCATCTTACTCCCTCTGGAGGAGGAAGCTCACGTATCACTCGTGAGTCCATTTAGTCCATCTTGAGAACATATTTTATATACTTTTGGTCCATGTAAACATAAAATCTGATCCCTTATGAATAGAAATGTTTGTGGTGGACTCTTAAAGGGCAGCAGCGTTCCATGCCGCTTTCTCACTGGAGGAGCCCCCAAACTCCCTTTCATCCTGTCTGTTTCTCCTGGAATTAAGGCTTTGTTCGCTTCACCCTGACTCGTTGCCCATTCTCTCTGCCCCCTGGGTCCAGTTGTCCTCTTCAGCTCTCTCTTTAGGTATTTATGTCTTAGCTTCATAGCTCATACCTTTCTGGCTTGGCATCAAAATTGCTCTCCAAGACGCCTCAGTAATCGTGACACTTTGATTGTCACCTCTCCACCGCCCGGGGTCTCCGGGTAGAATGTGTCTTTTTATTCAGTCCCTGCGCACGATACTGTACCACGTGCCCTTGAACTGAGATGAATGTCATCTTGTTTATGGAGTTCTCTTGCTATTAATTCATCCTCAATTCTCGATGCTTTTCTTTCCTACTTTCTGTATTTATGATGTTTGAAGTAAATGGTTATGAAAAATGACACATGTCGGTCAACTACCTTCATTCCCCTGTTGAATTTATGGATTTGTGCAGTTTTAAAGTGTAATAACAGCACGAACACTGGTGTACACACCATCAAGCTTAAGCGATAGAATATTGTCAATGTCACTGAAGCCCCCATAGGCTCCTCCTGATTGCATCTGCCTTCCTATTGCTTCAAAATGTTTGTTATTCCATTGTTTTTCTTTATAATTTTATTGCTTATGCTTATACCTCGAACATATGTTCAGTTTTGCTTTTGTTGAGGTTTACAGACATGGCTTCATGTATATAGCCTCTGTGACTTGCTTTTCTGGCTCACTATTATTTTTAATTAATGCTTATCAACACATTGCTTAATTGATTTTCATTGCTGTAAGGAATTCCATTTTATAACCATGCCATCAGGTACTCACCCTTTCTACTTTTGATTGACAGATGTTTGGGTGATTTCCAGTAAATTGCTTTTAAAAAATTGTGGTTTGGAACTCATTTATGCCTGTCTCTTGATTTCTCTATTAAAGAGTTTCTGTAGGATATAGAATTAAGAGGAAAATTGCTGGGTCATAGGCTATGAGAACCTTCAACATAACTAGATGATGTGGAGTTATTTCTTAAAATGGTTGTACCAAATTATATTTCCATTCACTCCACATTCTCACCAACACATTGATTTGTTCAACATTTTTTCCTAATTTGTGTGTGCACTTATGAAGTATTCTCATTTATGGTGTTACCATACATTTCCCTAGGTACTGATGAAATTGATCACTTAAAAATAGGCATACAGGCCAGGCCCTGGCTGGTGTAGCTCAGTGGATTGAGTGCGGGCTGGGAACCAAAGGATCCCGGTTCGATTCCCAGTCAGGGCACATGCCTAGGATGCAGGCCAGGTCCCCGTGAGGGCCATGTGAGGGGCAACCATACATTGTTGTTTCTCTCCCTCTTTGTCTCCCTCCCTTCCCCTCTCTCTAAAAAGAAATAAAAATAAAATCTAAAAAAAAAAATAGGCATATGGGCCATCCCTATTTTCTCCTCTGATACATGCCTGTTGATGTATTTTACCACTTTAAAAAATTGGATCGTCTGTCCTTTTCTGATTTATTTGTAGGAGTTCTTTACATAGTCCAGATTTCAAGCTTTTGTCCGTAGTGTGCTATAAATAACCTCTGCTGCTTTGTCAGTTGTCCTTCTACCTTCCTTGTGAGGTGTTTTCTTTTGATGATCTTTTTTTTTTGGTGAGTTCTAATTTTAATTTAGTCAAATCCTTCTTTTTTCCTATAATGTGCACATTTTATATTTCTAAAGTAATCCTTCTTTTCCCTGAATTTGTAAACATACTCTATTTTTTTTGAAAATATAAAACTTTTCTCTTAATCTACATGGATTGTGTGTGTAGTATGAAATGAAATATTTCTTTCTTATGAATAGCTAAATAGAGCAATATCTTACTGAAAAGTCTAGTCTCTCCTAATCTGCAAATGACAACTCTGTTTTCATATTTAGATGAGTTTATTTTGATCTCTCTACTTCATTCCACAGGGCTATGTGTTTATCCTTGCACCAATATCACACTTTCTTAATCATTAGAGCTTTTATGTTAAGGATTGATATCTGGCAAGATGAGTCTTTTTGACAAAATTGTTCAAGAATGTCTTGGATACAGCTCACCTCAAGCAATGAGTTGGGCATTTTTCCTTTTTTCCCTCTGAAAGGTTTTGTGTGAGATTGAAATGATCTTTTTCTTGAATGTTTGATAGACTTATTTGTAAAATGTCGTTACCTGGTGCCTTATTTAAGGGAAGATTTTAACCATGGATTTAATTCCTTTAATACTAGAATATTATTCAGAATTTTTATTTCTTCTAAATGACTTTTGTTATATTTCCGTAATCATGTGTGCCTCTCAGCTAGCTCCTCGAATTTGTTGGCATTTATTCTCTTTTCTTTTTAAACTGAGATGCTTCTCTAGATATGTCCCCTTTTCTATTCTTAATATCCTTGACCAGCATTGCCTAAAGTGAATTGATTTTATTAAAATTTTACAAGACAACTATTTGGCTTTTTTTCTCTCGATCTTTTCTATTTCCACCTTTGCTTTCTCTTTTATTAAGTAATCACTGTCCATTCACTGCTGCATTTTTTCCCCAATATTGACCTAGCCGTTTATCAAAGAACCTCATGTATGAGTACACCGTTTGCTGGTCGGTCTTACAGCACTGAAGGGGAAGAATGGCAGAGGCAGGGAACTCTGCCCCTTCCCCTCTTTGAGTTGAGCAAGACTTGGCCATTTTCCAATTGGGCAGAAGATGGCTTTGGACTTCAGAGGCTGGTATGTGGTATCAGGAATGTCTCTGACCTCAGAGGAAGAGCCTGCAAAGGGCACACATTCCTGTTCACCTCTGACAGCCCTGATCCCACTGACCACACACTTACTTTTTACCGAGGACATTCTTAAAGACTTTTGTCAAAAGGATTCATCTTGTCAGACATTGATCCTTAATATGAAAGCTACATGCTAGTGAATTTCCAAACATGCTGATCCTCACCTGTGTGAGAGAGATAACCTTTCCCACTGGCTAAATATTTTGAGAGGGTGAGTACCGGGGAGGGCCAGCGAGGAGATGGGGTTGCTGAGTATGGAATGGACCCTTGAAAAATGAACTCGACTATGAAATAAACTAAAAGAATAGACCAAGGAAGACCTATTGGCCATAACTTACCATTTATATGACAGTTTACAGTTTTCTTTCTAAAGCACCTTAGTAAACAAAACCTTATTTGGTCTTCTAACAGCCGCGGTGTCAGTAAAGTGGGTGGAGCAGGTATTCTGGACGATATAGAATGAGAAGCAGGTGTGTGGGGCTTGTTTCCCTGGGAAAGAAAGTCATCAGCTTGACTTAAGACAGACTTTATGGTGAAACAACCGATAATAGATTTTTAAAACTTTTTTTTTAAATTCCTGTGATGCCTAGAGCGTCTTGCATAGACTTTCAGATGAACTTGACTCAGAGGCAAGTTGTTTACATTGATACATCCTTCCCGAGAGTCGTCATTATTCTTTAGATTGATTTCCTTTTCAGGATCCAGCGTACAATATACATCTTTAATTTATCTCATCACCCTTGTGGAGCACTTCCCCGCATGTGCTCTTGAATTCGCTAAGTGGAGGCATATCTCTATTTTGTAATCCATGAAAGCTGGTATTAAAGACAAAATAAATACACTTCAGGAAAGATAACATTTTTCACAACAGATGTGAGAGCAAAGAAACTGCTGACATGTTTATTAGCAATGGATAAACTGAACGTTTCAGTTTGGCCCAGCACCCAGAAAATGCAGATGTGTATCCAGATGCAAACCTCTAGAGTCTGCAAAATAAAATTTGTGTTGGACATTCTACAAGATTTCTGGTACTTCCTGCTTGACAAGAAGTACCCCCAAGAGCCACCTATCTCATGATATTTTGGCAGTTTTTTCCCTTGTTCTGCTAAGAGCCAAGAAGTACAGTGGGGCATGGTCTTTTTAAAAAAAAAAAAAGAAATAAGAAGTTTACTAAACTATTTTTGACCTTCAAGTTACAGTAAAAAGGTGGATCTGCCTGAGAATATAGGGTGCCTGGGTCATCTTTCTGCACCCTGGGTAACTTTTACTAGTTGTGAATAAGCTAAGCTTTCTTTATCTCTTGCAAGCATTTATTTAAGTGCATAAGGCCTCAGCTTAATTCCTTGATTTTTTTCCCCCCTTGATAGGAAAATACTTGACTAAAGTCTTAGCAAACCTCAGCATTTAGTGAGAGTTTTTCATATGGACAAATCCCAACCAGAAAGGCAAACTCAACATAGGAATCCATACTCTTAATGTTTATTTAGAATAACATATACATTAGGCAGTGTCCAAAAACTAAGAATTTGGCATTGTGACTATCTCCCCTGGGTGTTTATGGTCATTGAATCAGTTAAATTTTTGATTAAAGTATCTTTCTATTTGATCAGTAAATTTTTAAAATGGCAATATTAATAGCTACCATTTATTCAACCACATATGCCAAGTACTGTGCTGGTGGCTTTATATGATAATGGTAATAGTTTCTAACAGCTTTGAGTATTTAGCCTGCTACACACTAAGTTTTCACTGGAAGTATTTCATTTATGTCTTTCAACCCCCCCACCCCCCGACCCCTCGCCGATGTCTCAAGATTATATACATCTTACAGATGACAAAACTATGACTTTGGAAATTTGACATTCAGTAAGAATTTAAAAGAAAATTTAGCTGGGGAAGAACTGTTTTGAAATGTTTGATTGTTTGTATAGCATTGAGATTGTTTTTATGAACTTGTTTAGAACTCAGAAGTTGCAATCATGTTTAACCCATAAATCTAAGAAATCACACGCTGCTTTGCTGGTGGCTGGCCATTGCTGTTCTCTCCTCGGTGCCGGGCGAATGTGAGCCAGTGGTGTGTTGCTCAATAATGGAACTTACTGGCAGCAAGACTCAGAAACCAAGAATCTAGGGCAGAACCTGGGCCTAAAACAGAAATCAGGACAAAAAAGTAGACATTTCAGATAATGGACTTACATCTGGTTGAGCGACAAGAGCAAAGTGAAAGTATTCAAAAATCGAGAACACAGTTCTAGCAGGCCCCTTCCCGTCTGGCTTCCTGCTTTCTTGATTTCATACTCTTAAAACTTGGTCTGGAAACATCTGTGCTGAAAAGTCACTGGCATGGATGAAATTTGAGGTATCATGTTAAATTACAGTCCTTGTGTGCACGCTCCTGGTACACTAGCAATGCATAAATGTGTTTTCAGGGCTGTCCAGAAACAGACCATTTTGAATATTTTCTTTAACAATTTTCGTTTCAAAGAAACACAGTGACTGTGAAAATGTGCGTACTCATTTTCAGACTTACTCATCTTCATGTTTCATGAGAGCCACCCAGGGAAAACTAGTTTAATTCGTTTCGTAGTCACACCCTATTTAGGATCTCAAACCAAGTGACCGTGCTTGGTCATTTACCTCACTCCCCAGACATGCTTTGAAATGGTTGGGACTCTTCAAACCCACATGCAAATCCGCTCTTGAAAAGTGCAGATTTGCAGCTCTGAGTAGATACCAAGGAATGTTTCAGAGGCTGCCAGCACAACACGAAAGGCGTAGTCACAGAGAATGTTTGGGCTGTGGAACAGCCATGTCACTGGAACAAATACATTGTTTCCTAAGGCAACTGCTCTCTCAAAGTGTGAAGTGAGAAGTATTTCCTTTGAACGTGCCAAACCTTATACATTCAGAGCAGTTCTTCTCACACGTCAGCGTGCATAGAATAATTCAGAAATGTTACAATAAATTTGCAGAGTGACTCCATGCATAGGAGCCTGGGCATCCGAGTCTCAGATAATCCCGTGGGCCTGCAGTGGGACTCAGGAGCCTGCGTCTTAACTAACAAGCTCTCCCAAGGGATTCTACGCACATGACCGCCAGGACGCTTTCTACACAACCCCATCTGGACGCAGTGCTGCGTAGTCACACTCCGCACACCCGGGAGTGCAACTCCACTGTTCCGTGTTTTCCTCTGTTAAACAGTCTTAACATTGCTTAATACTATGTTTGGGCTCTTGTGGTTATTCTTAGTTTCAAATTAAGAATAATAGTTTAATTTTTTACTATGACCTTAAGCCACTAATTCTTAGTGGATTACAAATGAAATCCCTAAGATTCAGAATGTAACCTCTCCACCATGTCAAGGACTACGGGCTGATAGCTCTGTCTGTGTCTGGATTTTTCAGTGGCCCTTAGGAAGGAGGTATGTTTTTGTGAGGACACTAAAGTACATAGGACAAGGTCAGCTTTGAGGGCCCTCTAATCGAGAGAGGAACACCCCATACACCCGTTTAGAGAAAAATGGATAAGCTGCGGCACGCTCACCTAGCGGAGTGCTGCGTGGCAGAGGGAGGGAATTCTCTATTAGCTACGTGCACCGACATGGGTGGCTATCGCAAATACAAGTTCAGCAAATGAAGTGCGTTACAAAAGAATACAGTCAGAATGACCCCATTCATGGAAAACTCAAAACAGGTAAAACAAACCGTACTTTTTTTTTTTCATTTTATTTTTATTTATTTTTAGAGAGAGGAGAAGGGAGGGAGACAGAAAGGGAGAGAAACATCAATGTGTGGTTGCCTCTCACATGGCCCTCACGGGGACCTGGCCTGCAACCCAGGCATGTGCCCTGACTGGGAATCGAACCGGGACCCTCTGGTTCCCAGCCCGCACTCAACCCACTGAGCTACACCAGCCAGGGCAACAAACCATACTTTTAAGAATATATTCATTAGTGGCAAAAGTACGAGGAAAACCTAAGCAATTAATGGCCCCAAATCAAGACAGCAGTGGCTGGCGGAGCTGTCAGGGTGAGGAGGCCCCGGCCGGAATGGTGTGCGTGCTGTCAGTGTTGGTTCTCGGTGTGGGTGCTGCTTACGTGGGTGCTTGCTTTACATAGGTTTTTGTTAATTATGTTAAAATGCACTGTGGAGTTCACTTTGTTTTACTTGCCAAGCATGCAATAATTTAAAAAAATGAAAACAAAAATATAAGAGGGATGTCGGGGAGTTTCTCTGGATGTCATACACACAGACACACACATGGATGTTTGTTATCTCTGACTATGTAGCACATTGCTTATCCAAACTTAGCAGCTTAAAACAGCAATATTATGTTGTTGTTGTTGTTATGGTTTTGTGAGTTGGTCGGTCCTGGCTGGACAAGGGTGGAACTGTTGCAGATTGCTTCTTCTCTCGGAGGTGGGCTCCTCAGAGGGATGCCTGTGACAGCTGACTGGGCGCCGCCCTCTCTCGGGGCCCTCTCTGGCCGGGTGCACTGCTGTACACTGTGGCTTAGGCCTCCAACAGCAAACATTCCGAGGTGATAAGCCCCGATGTGCAAGTGCTTATCAAGTCTCTTTTTGTATCACGCTTTATTATGTCTCAGTGAGCCCAAGTCATTGTGGGTGGGGCTACACAAGGTCACGGAAAGCACATGGGGGGCATGCCTTATTGGGGGTTAGCAGTGTAACTCTGTGCTGCAATTGTATGTCCATGGAATACACATGAGCTGAGATATACACAGATACAGTGTGTAAAGATGTATGTGTGTGTAGGTAGGTAGGTAATAGACAGACAGACAGACAGCCAGATAGGCAGAAGGAGAAAAGTCAGCAGTCTAAGGATAGCCTCACCCAAAGGTACGAGGGTGGTTCAAATGATCACTGCTTCCCTCCAAGTTCAGATTCTGGTACTTATTCTGTGAGTCACAAGTTTCCTTTTTGCACAGCCACTGTCATCTCTGTTTTTCTTAGTCCAAGATAACTTGACTAAGGTAACCAGTACACAAATTGTATGCTGAAAAAGGAGAAAAAAAAGAAACTAGCGC
>PVJI01010657.1:0-59850 GCA_004026765.1 Micronycteris hirsuta | reverse complement strand
TCTGGCAGTAACCAGAGGGGAGGGGGAAGGGGAGAAGGGGGACAAGGATATTCAGGAACTGCTATAAAGGACACATGGACAAAACCAAGGGGGAGGGTGGAAGCAAGGGAGGGAGGTGGGTTTGCCTGGGGTGGGTTGGGGGGAGGGTAAATGCGGACAACTGTAAGTGAACAACAATAAAATAATTAAAAAAAAAAAATAACACATTGATAACCAAAGTAGATGATGTAATACAGCTTGGTAGTGGAATAAGGCATCTTTATTTATTATTCACTATATTTTTCTTTATATTTGGAATATTTCAGAAATTTTTAAAAAGTAATGAATTTAAAGCCAAGTAAAAATTCTCTTGGCATAATTTTTTTTAAACCCACATTTGAACTATACGGTATCCTTAGGATTGCTACTGAAAAAGAGTGATTTTACTTTGTTCCAGCAAATATTTGTTAAGTTTTTAGTCTGTGTGAGACTCTGAGATTTTGCTGAGGTTACTCTGGAGAAGCAGCTAGACTCTGCTCTGCTTTCATCTGCTCTGGGACTCAGAGGCTCCCAGGCAGACTGGCACTGGGCAGGTAAGGAAGCCGTTCATGGTGGTAAAGTCCCCAGACAGAGTAGGTCTGGATGGGCACCACCTGAAAGACAGTGTAGGAGCTGCTCAAACTGGAAGCTCTGCTCAAACTGATCACAGTCCTCCCAGGAACAGGAACTGGGAAATGTGAGGGAAAAGGGCAGTTGGTGGGGAGGTTCTCATTTAACAGGTTAAGAGGTGGGAACCAGTCACTGGGCAGGAGGGCGTGATGGCAAGTGTGGGCACCAGAGATGACGAGGTGGAAAAGGGAGAAGCAACAAAGAAAGACTAGGCCAGAGGTCCTGGCTGAGTCACCCAGAGGAGTTCAACATGCTGCTGCTTAAAGTGCCCAGATAACCAGCCCATCTCTGTGTAGGAGGCCAGTGCAGGCTAGAAGACTCCACCACTCCAGGATTCACTCATTCTGCAAACTCTGGCCCACCTGGGACCATTCTGATAGAAAGAGAGGACATGAGGAGAAGCTCCAGGCTCTCTGAGAAATGCCTCCACTGGGCAGCTCCTGTGGTGCTGTGAGCGACAACCTCAAACTTACTCAGATGTTGACCTTGTCTTGGGTCAACACAGACCCCTATAGGTTCTGTGCTGGTTGTTGGACTTCTAACCAAATAAAGAGTCTCTAGCATATTTCCATCAAATGGCCTGTAGTGTTGTTTCTTCAACATGGCCTACATCCACGTTCTGTAAAGGCAGGGGCTTCCCAGCTTCTGTGAGGCCTGCTTGTTCAGAGGTTCCCAGGTTCCCTGTGGCCTGGTGTGTGGCAGAGATGCCATCCCCCGTGACTGTGAGTGTCCAACAGGATAAACCTGCAGCACCTGAGAGGGTGCAAGGACAGAAGTATTTGAAGAGTGGACACTCGGGGCAGTTGACCAGTGTTAAATTCCGGTTCTGCCACTAACTAGCTGCATCACCTTGGGCAGGACACTTCTTCTCTCTTGTGTCTCAGTTTCCTCTTCTGTAAGTGGGAGGGTCATAGTACTAACTCATAGGATTGGAATAGTTACTATCGCCCTGATTAGTGTGGCTCAGTGGGTTGGATGTCCTGCAAACCAAAAAGTCGCCAGTTCAATTCCCAGTCAGGTCCCCCGTTAGGGGCATGCAAGAGGCAACTGATCAATGTTTTTCATCACATCAATGTTTCTCTCCCTCTCCTTCTCCCTTCCTTCCCCTCTCTCTGAAAATAAATAAATAAAAAATCTTTAGAATAGTTACTATCTGGGAAATGTGCAGGAGAGCTGGCACCCAGGAATTACTGTGTTGGTGTTGACTCCTGTCATAGTTGGAGTTGTTTATTACATAATTTGAGTCTCTATTCTTTGATACCAAGAGAGCTAGTTATAAAGAAAAATGACATTTTCCATTTTTCTTTTTGCAGCAAAAAATATGTTATTCCTTTGAAGTGCAGCTGCCCAGTAGATTTTGAGTTTCATATTGCTTTGATTCAGTCTCATGAAGCCTTTACTATTGAGCCAACATCAGGTAAGGAGAGTCAAGATTTCAAGTTTCCAATTTTCTTTAGAGTTACTACATCGAAGAGGATTTGGAGAGTAGTTCTCGAGTTACAGATTTTATATATCTGACCTAATGTAAATTGGAATTGGACACTTGGGGATAAAGACACTTGGGATCATTCGAATCATGGATATAATTTATAATAATCTATTTATAATAATGTCCAGGCAAATTTCTTCCAAGATCAGAACTGGAAATTGGAAGTTAATTCATTCTTATTCTGATTTTGGTTCTTGATATCTCCTTGGTTTTGTATTCACTTTTTAATTCGATTTCAAATAAAATGGGAGTATGTATTACTTCTGCTCCAGTTTTCAGAATCTCAGTGACATTTCTGATGAATTGTGGGCAGTCTTTCTCTCCGTGCCCTAAAGGAGAGAAGTCCCAATGTTGCTCAGGACCTTTGGAAGTGAAATCTCCACCTGATGTGATTCCTGCTCCCCAGTTTCTGTCTCTTGGTGTTTAGGTTTGGGATTTCAATATCTGTCCACACTAAAGATTTGTTTTTCAATGTTAGCAGAGTTATCCATTTGTTTCCTGAGCTTTCATCATTGCAAGTGCATATTTTGTCCAAAATGAGGGTTCAGAGCAGAAACTTTGAATCACTTCCAAAATCCCAAGTGTGTGTGTTTATATATATATAATTTCCTAGAGAACCAGGAGCCATTCTATTTAAAACAATTTTTTCTTGCTATTACAGTTTTCCCAATTTCTCTCGTTTTGTCCCCCCTCCGCACTACACCCCACCAACCCTGCGGCATTCCTCCCCTTAGTTCATGTCCATTGGTTGTACATATAAGTTCTCTGAGTTCTCTATTTCCTACACCATTTTTTACCTCTCCCCATCTATTTTATGCCTACCAATTATGGCTCTCCTTCCCTGTACCTTTCCCCCTCATTCCTCCCTTCCCTCTCTCCACTGAAATCTCTCCGTGTGATGTCCATTTCTCTGATTCTGTTCCTGTTCTAGTTGTTTGCTTAGTTTTTGTTTTCGTTGTTTGTCTTTTCTTTTAGGTTCATTTGTTGATAGTTGTGAGTTTGTTGTCATTTTACTGTTCATAGTTTTGATCTTCTTTTTCTTAGGTAAGTCCCTTTAACATTTCATGTAATAATGGCTTGTTGAAGTCCTTTAACTTGACCTTATCTGAGAAGCACTTTATCTGCCCTTCCATTTTAAATTACAGCATTTCTGGATAGAAATGGATATAGGTCCATGCCTTTTGTGATTTGGATTACTTCTTTCCAACCCCTTGTTGCCTGCAAGGTTTCTTTTGAGAAATCAGCTGGAAGTCTTATGGGCACTCCTTTGTAGGTAATTGTCTCCTTTTCTCTTGCTGCTTTTAAGATTCTCTCCTTATCTTTAATCTTGGTAGTGTAATTATGATGTGCCTTGGTGTGTTCCTCTTTGGGTCCAACTTCTTTGGGACTCTCTGAGCTTCCTGGACTTCCTGGAAGTCTATTTCCTTCGCCGGATTGGGGAAGTTCTCCTTCATTATGTTTTCAAGTAAGTTTTCAATTTCTTGCTGTTGTTCTTCTCCTTCTGGCACCCCTATAATTTGGATATTGGAATGTTTCGGGTTATCCCAGAAATTCCTCAGCCTCTATTCATTTTTTTGAATTCTTGTTTCTTCATTCTGTTCCAGTTGGATGTTTATTTCTTCCTTTCATTCCAAATTGTTGCTTTGAGTCCTGGTTTCCTTCCTGTCACTATAGGTTTCCTGAATATTTTGCTTTATTTCATTTTGGGTATCTTTCATTTGTTTTTTTCATTTTTTGACCAAGCTCAATCAATTCTGTGAGCATTTTGATTACCAGGGCTTTAAATTCTCCATGAGATAGGTTGGCTATCTCCTCATAGCTTAGCTCTCTTTCTGAAGCTTTTCTCAGTTCTTTCATTTGAGCCATATTTCTTTGTCTTGGCACACCTGTTAAGTTGTAAGGGCATGGGGACTTATGTATTCACCAGGGCAGGGGAACCCCCCTTGCTGCAATGCGGTGCTACCTGTGAGGGAGGGGCCAGAGAGGGAACAATGCAGCTTGCCTGCTCTGCTCTAGCCCCACTTTCCAATGAACTCTTGTGTGAAACTGGGAATTTCTGCCACCGCGGGAACTGCTGTAGTCCACAGTGAGCTCTGAGTCTCAATTTCCCAGCCCCACCCATGTGGTCCGCAGCCTCCCTGGAGCCAGCCCCCACCCACAAAGTCCACCACCTCGCTGGGGTTTCTCTCAGCCATCTTGCCACCGGTTCTTACCAATCTCGTTGTTCTGATTGACTGTTTCTTTAATTCCTTGGTTGACGGAGCTCCATGCAGTTTGATTTTCTGGCACTTCTGGTTGTTTATTGGTTTTAGATTGGTTGTTAACCTCTTTTTGATTGTGCAAGGAAGCGAAGGGGTTCTACCTATGTCTCCATTTTGGCCAGAACTTAAATAAATAAAATAAATTTATTTTATGAGGCCAGCATTACTTTGATACCAAAACTAATGCAAAAACCTGCAAGACAAGGAAAGGATCCTCAGGAAAAAACAATCCAGCCCACAACCTGACCTCAAAATTCGAGTTTCCAGAACACTTTTTGTCTTTAAACTGATTACAGATTTTCCACATCTGTTTATCTTCCAGATGACACCAGCCCCACTCACATTTCTGCAATCCAACTGATGATCTCCCTGTATTCCAACTGATGCCAGCCCCACCTCCATTCTGAGATTTTTGCAGTACAATGTAGTTTCTTGTTGGTGGTTAGGATGATCATGAATGGCCTCATCTCGGAAAATATACGTTGATTATAAGGCTATATAGAGAAATGGAAACACACAGGTGTATCTTTCACAAGTGATAGAAGTGAGTGAGATACACTAGCAAAGTGCTTCTAATAATCTTCCAATTCAGCAAATGGGAGACTAGCCAGGGGTCATATGCGAGGTTTGAAAAGAGTGCTCAGGAGAAGTAGAATAAAGAGATCAAACTTTCTCGTGACTTTCTAAAGCCCCAAAGCTAATGGTGAGGGAGAACAATTAGGGACAGTTAATATATAAGATGCAAATTAATTCCCTTTGTCCCTTCTTTAACTAAGTGATAGTAGCCTACTGAAAAAAGCAGGAAAAGCTAGATAAGCAAATGGCAATTCTTTAGGAACAGACCCAGAAGCAGCTCTGTCACATTGGTGGCAGTGCTGTATTTTACTGGGCACTCAGTATACCCTCAGTGTGTGGCAGTGCTTGAGCACAGTGTGGCTGGCGTAATGTTAGCAATTGCTCCCATTTAGTAAGTGTTAACCACACGCCAAGTACTACGCTAAGCACATAACAGGCACTGCCTCATTTCATTCCACAGCCCTGTGAGGAGGGACTATTATCATCATCACCTTTTTGCAGCTGAGGACAGTGAGGCTCAGCTGACTTAACTCCAGACTCGGGTTTTCAGTGACCACCCTAAGCTGAAAGAGTAACGCCACCAGGATGCCTTGTAGTGGGAGACGGGGCAAGTAGAATTGTATGACAGACTAGACTTTAGGAAAATTCTGTTTTGTGAGAGAAAAGTTAGAGAAATTAGTAATAGCTCTGAACTAAGTCTCACATAGTCTTCTCGCCTTCAAGGACCCTTGGTATCACCTGTTCAAGAGGACATGTCAATTTGGGCTGGTTACGTGCAGTTGACCACAGCAGCAGTCAGTGAACTTCACCCAGAGAAGTTCACCCTGTGCCTTGACCAAACTCTGCACTTCTTTCCATTCAGAAGTGCCAGTCCCACTGAGGCTCAGCTCTTTTTCTGGCACCTGGATTTTGTCATCTAGTGGCTTGTTAACATGGGTTCCTGGGCTGATAACTACAGTGCTTGCATGTTTAAGAATGTCTCTCTGCTACCTGTAATCTTGAAGGACAACTTGAATGGGTATAAAAGTCATGGGAATAAAGTGGGAGAAGGGATGATGGTGATAATAACAATAGCAATAGTAGTAATAATAGCTAATGTTTACATAGTGCTTCCCATGAGCCAGCACCACTCTGAATGTGTAAAGCTTTTAATACTCCCGACAATTCTTATATGTAGATTCTATTAGAATGTTCACTTGAGGAATCGGCGACATGGGGTATTTAGGCCCAAGGGCAGGGCTGGGATTGGAACCCAGGGAGTCTGGCACCACACTTAGAGCTCGAGCACTCTGGGGGTGTACCTCCCATAACTGCCCTGTGCTCACTAGGGCCCGATGAGTCATATGAAAGTCTCTCCACCATCTGTTCTGTGAGCTGCCATTCCGTGGTCACTCACCCTCTGTTCTCCTACCATGTCACTTCCAGCCACCTTCTGAAGTAGCCCTGGGTCTAAGATGATAGAAGTGGCATTGCAGCACAGTGGCTTCCTCAGCTGTCCTCCCACTATTCTGTGATGTTGAGGTCAGGTCTCTTTGTTGTGATCCCCACTTCTCCAGGGCCCAGCCACACTCCCACCTTTTATCACATTAATCAAAGAGCAGCCAAATATGTTTTCAGGGCCGTGACTCTTACTTGAGGGGAAATCTGCTATCCTCCCAGCTCTCAGCAGGCCATATGTCTCAGTTTACAGTATTTGGCAGGTTTACTGCTTATCTGTGCTTTGTGCTTATAGTCATTTCCCTTGTTTAATAGATTTATTTTCTTTTATTTGACACTTTTTTCCTTGTTGTTTTGATGATTTTAACAGGAAGGTAGTCAAGTTAGAATAGCTTTGTTTCATATCTTTCACCAGAAATGCTGCTGGATTTGCTTCTGCAAGGTTTACACCCCTCCCCCACATTACTCATCCAGGCACTCATTCCAGAACTCAGCACCTGCTGTGCATCAGGCACTTTGATAGGAACTGAGGTGCCACAGGGAACAAGACAGACACACTTCCCAGTCTGCTGGATGTGACATTCTAGTGGGGGGATAGAGACAAGCACAGGAGGGATGACATTTCCCAGTAGAAATGATTGTGAGGAAAATTAAACCATGGTGATATGACCAGCTCACAGCTCTCAATCAAGTGGTCAGGAAAGGTATCTCTTAGGAAAATGAGCATCTGCGTAGGCCCAATGGGTAAAGAGGCACCAGACCTGGTTAGAGCTGGGGAAGAGGATTTTCAAGCAGAGGAAGCCATCCATGCAAAGGCTGGCATGGTCACATTTGAGGGAAATAAGGAAGCCTAGCGTGTCTGGAGGGTGTGAGCCAGGGGAGGAGATTGCGAGACCAATTGGAGAGGCTGACAGGGACTTGAGTCAGGTAGGAGTCAGGGTTTGGTTCTAAGCTGGATGTGAGTCCATTGGAGGTTTCTAACCAGAGTGGTGGCGTGACCTCATTTATATTTTAAAAGGTCTCTTAGGCTCTCAGGGAAGAGTGTATTGGAGTAGCATAAGAGGGGAGCACACAGCCCGCTTAGGAAGGAAGCTGAGGTTGGCCCGGGTCGGTGCTGGCCATGGAGATGATGAGGGGTGGATGGTGGAGTGCTCAGGCCTTGCTAAAGGGTTGGTAAGGCTTGTGGGGCCAGGAGGTGGCTCCTGGTTTTCGTCTGAGCAATGGGTGGATGTGGAGGCTCTTCAAGACGCCGCTGGCAGCTCCTTGAGCTCAGCACTGAACATTCCTGTACCATCCCTCTGCCCTCCCAAGAGCTGCCTGTGGTGCTGGCACCGTGCCTGCAACAGTGAGCCTGCGGCACAGGCGCTGCCCTCATTGCTCCCAGCCGGCAGGTCGAAGGCCTGACAGACAGTGAGCCACTGACCTGGCTTCGTTTTCCCCAGCATCCTTCTGCTCACACTCCTCCTCAGCTTTCCATGCATACAAGCAGAGCCCCCAGGGTGTTCTCATCATGCTCCAGTGTGTACATTTTGGGTATTTAATGGACAGGAAGGAAAAGGAGGCTTACAATACTACTTATTTCTGATTCCAGTCATAAAGCTTGCTGGAGGGAAAAGGGATTAAGGATTAAAATAAGGACTAGGGACTTTTAAGAACACAACTAAGTTAAATATAAGTTTTTCCAAGAAACAATTTCCTCTTCTTGACATTTTAATGATTATTACACATTTAAGAAATTATAACTTGTGCCCTGGCTGCTGTGGCTCAGTTGGTTGGAGCCTCATCCCATAACCAAAAAGTTGCAGGTTTGATTCCCTGTCAGGGCACATACCTAGGCTGCAGGTTCCATCCCTGGTCTGGGTGTATATGGGAAGAAAACTGATCGATGTTTCTCTCTCACATTGATGTTTCTCTCTCTCCCTTCTTCTCTCTCTAAAAACGATGAAAAAAAATGTTCTTGGGTGAGGATTAAAAAAAGAAAGAAATTAAAACTTGTTTATTTGGCACAGGCATTGGGAAGGACACGTTTACAGAACACACACTCTGTGCCAAGCATTATCGCAGACCCTGTACATCATTTTCTCCTGGTCCCATTTCACAGATAAGAGAAATGAGCCTCAGGTAGAGTAACCAGGCCCAATGACAGAGTTCGTGGGAGGCTGGCCAAGGTGGTGAGTCAGGGCCTGTGTGGTCCTGGGGCCTTTCCTTGCCCACACACCCAAGGCAGCGGTGAAGGCCTGAGATGGTCCCAGTGGGTGGCGTGTGACTCAGTGGTGAGTCAGATGAAAGGTACACCTTGAAGTACTTCCTTCTGTAATCCAGTGCATCAAAAAGCTGTTGTCAACAGCTTGTTCATGGACAATTTTTAAAGTATGTAGCTATTAAATTCCCAACTGGGTTTAGAGAGATTAATAAATTCACCCACAATCACAGCTAGTGAAACCCTAAATTTGGAAGATTAAGATCAATACTTAATAATATTTAATAAGCATATGGGAGAATGGTCTGTACTCTCTGAGATTTTTAAGGAAAATTAACTTAAAAATTATAACAACATTGTAATAACATCGTATCAGCACGTAAGAAAAGGAATTTTTAAAAATTGTCCCCAGCCTGAGCCTTATGCCCTAACAAATAATACACTTCTATATTTCCATCTCCTTTTAGTAACTGCCCATATTTATGCACGTTTAATCAAGGCAAAGATATCATGGTGTTTTCTGGTGACTTCATTTATAATTATAGCATTTTTAGGTGTTGTTACATTTTCTTCATAATACTCACTCTGTTGATAAACTTGGGTTTTCTTAGCCTTTAGTTTATTTCTGTGGTTTGTTCTCTCCTCTTTCTCTCTGTCTCATCACCCTCCCTGCCCTGTGATTTAACATTACCCCTGGTTATGTTAAGGGTAACCATCTGAAATTAAATTGAAGCTATAAAATCATAGTTTGGGGTTTTTTTTAGTAAAGTAGTAAATTTTGAGGTGCTCTTCTCACTTTTAAAACATGAAACATACTTTCATTTCTCCCACCATTGATTTTTGCCAAGCAATAAGCTATGACTTCCTGGCACCTCTTAACACTTGACAATCAGCTGCGATCAAGTTGTGTTAATAGAACTCTGTTAACTGGTATCCCTATTAATGGAAAAAGCAGTGTACTCTGGTTGCCTAGGCTACAGTTTCAGTATGCTTTATGTATCAGAACTAGGCTGGAAGCACTTAAAAATAAATCTGTCAGGTCAAGGCAAACATTAATCCTTTTGCTCCAGAGCTTGTTCTTATTTTTTTAAGTTGATGAGCTGGAGCAGAGCACTAGAATGTTCTTAGTGTAAAGCCCCCAATGAACTGCAGGTCAAATGGGTATATTTTCTGACCAAGTGGGTGGTCAAGGTGTTCAATCCAGGGCATCATGGCATTTCCATTCTGCTGATCTTAGGTTGATGGATAGAATACATTGCTTCTCTGACTATTACCTCTTCCCTGCAGTGGGCTCTTAAATCACTAGTGGATATTATTTCAAGATTTTTACTTCTGCTCTCAGGAAATTGACAAATACCTATTTCTGAAGCAGTGTTCTTGGGATCCACAAAGATAAAAGAGCTTTGGGGCCTGTTGTCTGCCTTAGAGGCTTGCAGTCTAGTTAGGAGCTCATCAGCTTTGGAAGACAACAAACAATTCAGGCAGTACATGAGTACTGTGGGGCAGACAGACATTAGAGGACTTTCTGTTCCTGTGGATGGAGAGTCAGGAGGAATTTCATGTAATGTGTAGCATGACATAGGCTTTGCAGTTTGGATTCACTCATTCATTCAATAAGTATTTATTGAGGTGGAAACACAGTTACAAGGAGGCACCTGCATGTCACATTTTGCTTGCCTCCCCATACCCTACTTTATTTTTCTTGTTGGTAATCATGACTTTATGTTTTATATTCATTTGTTTATTTTTGCTATCATCAACTAGAATGTAAACTCTGAGATCTGTGACTTTGTTTTGTTTATTGCTGTTTCTAGAATGCCTAAACAGTGCCTGGCCCATAGTAAGTGCTCAGTAAACACTTAGCTGACTGAGTGAAATGTCCATGTGGGTGAGCACAGAGAGCAATGATGGTTCAAGATTCATGGAAAAGTTAGACAGGGAGGAATTATGTCTAACAAATTCCATATGTCAGGAATTTACGAGAGAATGTGCAAGGCCTCTGCAGGGACAGGCAAAACCAAATGCACAGGGGCATAAGGAATCATTTAGACTGCAAGCCTTCAGTGGAAGTCAGAACATTACCCCTTCTCAAACTTGCAACACTGACTTCCCTCCTCCTCCCTCTCTATCTTTCTCCCTTTTCTTTTTCTTTCCACATTTAGTGAGCACTTATTATGTCGCAGCCCCAATGGCAACAGAGACACAAGGAAGGAATAAGATATGGTGGGATATTTGACTTCGAAGACAGCAGTTATCCATCCTGAAGGTTATATTTTATTTTTTTAATTATATTTTATTGATTATGCTATTTTAGTTGTCCCATTTTTCCCCTCTTTGTTTCCCTTCCACCCAGAGCTTCCCACTCCCTCAGGCAAACCCCACACCTTTGTTCATGTTCATTGGTCATGTGTGTAAGTTCTCTGGCTACTCCATTCGCTATACAGTACTGCACATCCCCATGGCATTGTGCAGCTACCGATTTGTTCTTCGTAATCCCCTCACCTCCTCACCCATTCCCCCAACACACCTCCCATCTGTCAACCATCAAAACACTCTCCATATACTTGATTCTGTCTCTGTTCTTCTTGTTTTCTTAGTTTTGTAAGATTCAATTGTTGATAGATACGAATTTATTGCCATTTTACTGTTGGTAGTTTTTATCTTTTTCTTAAATAGGTTCCTTTGACATTTCATACAATACTGGCTTGGTGGTGATAAACTCCTTTAGTTTTGTTTTTGTTTTGTTTTGTTTTGTTTTTTTTGGTCTGGGAAGCTTTTTATCTGCCCTTCAATTCTAAATAATAGCTTAGCTGGGTAGAACAATCTTGGCTGTAGGTCCCTGCTTTTCATGACTTTGAATATTTCTTGCCAATCCCTTCTAGCCTGCAAGTTTCTTTTGAGAAATCAGCTGACAGTCTTATGGGAACTCCCCTGTGGCTAACTAACTGCTTTTCTCTTGCTGTTCTTAGGATTCTCTCTTTATATTAACCTTTAGCATTTTAATTATGATGTGTCTTAGAGTGGGCCTCTTTTCATCCATCTCCTTTGGGACTCTCTGTGCTTCCCTGACTTGCATGTCTATTTCCTTCACCGAATTAGGGAAGTTTTCTTTCATTATTTTTTCAAATAGATATCCAATATCTTACTCCTTCTCTTCTCCTTCTGGCATTCCTATGATGCGAATGTTGGACCTCTTGAAGTTGTCCCAGGGGCTGCTTATACTATACTCATTTTTTGGATTCTGTTTTATTCTTGTTATTCTAATTGGTTGTTTTTTGCTTCCTTGTGTTCCAAATCATTGACTTGATTCTCGGCTTCATCCATTCTACTGTTGTTTCCCTGTAAATTGTTCTTTATTTCAATTAGTGTAGCCTTCATTTGTGACTGGATCTTTTTTATGCTCTTGAGGTCCTCACTAAATTCTTTGAGCATCTTTATAAACAGTATTTTGACCTCTGCATCTGATAGATTGCTTATCTCCATTTTGTTTAGTTCCTTATCTGGAATTTTGATCTATTCTTTCATTTGGGTTTCTTTGTCTCCTCATTTTTGCAGCCTCCTTGTGTTTGTGTCTATGTATTGAGTAGAGCTGCTATGACTCCTTGTCTTAGTAGCATGGCCTAATGTAGTATGTGTCCTATAAGGTCCAGTGTCACAGGCTTCCCTGTCACCCAAGCTTAGTACTAGTGGTGTGTCCTTCATGTGGACTGAGTACACCCTCCTCTTGCAGTTGAGGCTTGATTGCTGTTGGTAGGTCAATGGGAGGTATTTACCCAAGCCAGTTAGCTGCAAGGACTGGCTGTGACCACTGACCACCAACCTCTGCCCTCTGTGGAGGATCAGCTGCGCAGGGGCAGGCTGGTGGTGCTCCAGTGTGGTCTGTAGCAGCCCACCGGATGCACAGGCTCTGGGATTTCCTAGGTTGTGCAAGCCAATGTCAGCCCCCACCTGTGTTCTACCTGGGGCCACCCTGCATGAACTACAAAGCAATTTGCAGATGGCTGCTACTTGTCATGGGCTTGGAGGTTCCCAGGCAAAGCCAAGCTGTGAACCTAGGCTGGCTGCTGCTAATGCTGGGCCTGGGGCCACTTAGCAAGAGGTACAGAGGCTGAGGGCTTGCTAAGGCCAACTGTTGCTTGTTTGAGAGAATTTAGGAAGTTGTGAAGCATGAGTCAATACCAGCTATTCATATGGAAAAGCCACTGTTAACAGCCTCGTTGGGCCCATAACTTGGGTGGGGAAGAGCCTCATGGATCTTCAGGGCAAAGCAAAGAGTGTTAGCCAGGTTGGTGGAGTCTCAGATATGGCACCTCTCAGTTGGCTCTGTAGCTCTGTGGGGGAGGGTTCAGGAAAGGAACAATGGCCTGTACCTGCCTTTCTGTCTGTGAGAAAGCTGTTCCCCAGCTCTTTCCTCAATGCCAGACACTTCAGTTCCTCCCTGTATGCTACTGGCGCCTTTCAATTGCTACCCCTGTGAGTGAGTGTGAGTAAGTCCATGTGTTGGTTCTTTAAGAAGAACAGTTTGGGACTCCAGAAGTTTCTTCCATTGACTCAATCCCCACTTGTTTTTGCCGCCAGAAATTATGAGGACTTATCTTCCTGGTCCTGGAACCTTGGGCTAGGAGGCTTGGTGTGAGGTTGGAACTCCTGTTCCTGAGATATCTCTCCCAAATTTTCATCTACCACACATGGGTGCAGAACAGTCTGTCTCGTGTCTCTGTGTCTCCACCCCTCCTACCAGTCTGGATGGATATGGTTTCTTTAATTCTATAATCGTCAGACTCTATTCAACTCAATTTCTGACAGTTCTGAGTGATGGGGGCTTTATAATTTAGTTGTAATTTTAATGTGGTTGTGCGAGGAGGCAACCTACACTTCCATCTTGACTGGAAGACCCAAATTGAAGATTTTTAGTGACACTAACTTTAGCTGATTCTGATAACCCTCTACCATTGGATCGGCCCCAAATTGAAGATTTTTAAAGGAAAAAAATCAAGTTATACAAAATACAAAGAACTGTTGTTTTGGACAAAAACTTTTATGTGTGCTTCTAACTTTTCCTTGTTATTTACAGCATTAACATTGGCATCTGGTAATTAGTTTAAAGATTACTGTTCCTGGAATTCATCTGTGACTTACTAATACTGATTGATATGTATGTATTTATGTATCTGACACAATCAAATAATCATTATAAAGGATTCATGTAGTAATTGGTGAATGAAATCAATGTAAACACCAGAAGATGATTCACATGTATTTAATGAAAAGACTATATAAAAAGAGTAAAAACTTGTGCCTATCCTGGGAAGAATGTGTGTGTGTGTGTGTGTGTGTGTGTAAGCGCCTCTTTGACTTTGCAGAAGAGAAAGTATCTTTTTTTTTTCTCATTTCTCTCTTCTCAGGAATAATTCCAGCTAATGGGAAGATGAATGTGACTGTAGTGTTTACACCCTTTCAGTATGGAACGGCACAAATAAAAATGCAGTTATGGATTTCACAGTTCAACTCTCAACCCTACGAATGTGTCTTCACTGGAACGTGCTATCCCAATATGGCTTTAAAGTACAGCAGCTTTGGAATATTTTTGCTTATTCTTAAAACTTTTTCAAAAATCATTCTTCCTTCTATTCTGTTTCTCTTTCTTGTAACAGAATGCCATCAAAAACTTACTTAAAAGTTTAAAAATATAATGATAATGCGTAGAATATCTCTATGGTTTTAGCAATTGTTGCTTCTGCCAAGAGGGGAAGCATTGACTGAGATACAGGGGTTTTCACGGGATACATTTTTTCACTAACGATGACTGGTGTGCTGTTAGAATTTTTTACCTTATGTACGTATTATTGTTTACTCAAAATTTAAATCATTAGGCCTGAACAACATAACTTTTTAAAGTTTTAATATAATAATTAATGGAGTGCCTGCTCTAGGCAGTATCCATTGCGAAGCCCCATTGGAAATGTTCCATGCCCTGAAGATGCCCACAGCAGAGGAGCCAAAGTCAGTCTGTGTAAAAAGTGACTTCGACATGCAGCAGAGAGGGAAATGTGCCACACGAGGTTTTTATAAAAACACCATCAGCATTCAACTCAGAGTTCAGATATGAATTTGGATTAAGTTTTACAATTCTTAAAATTTATTCTAAAGTTCTATTTTCATTTGAATGTGAGCTTGTATTTTATGTCCCAGTGTATCTAGTTAACACTATAAGTTTTATTCTAATACACATGACTTTTATAAAAGTTAAAAGGAAAATTTGTCTCAGTATAAACACTAATCTTAGAAAATTCTTATAAATATTTTGAAAATGATAAAAAATAGCTTGATTTTCTTCTTCTCTTATGCATAGATACACATTACATATTTGCATCATAAGGTACACTAAAAGTGTAACTTTATGATTTATTATATATCATGATTTTTTCCTAAAGACACCACTTGAGTGGGAATTTTCTGTATCTATCTCTCCATAGACTTGTTCTTCACTACATGAGAACATTACATAGGAGAAGCACCATACAAATGCTGATATATACTATTTCTAAACTATTGTGTTTTGGTTTCCCAACTAGGTTAGTATCTTATTTAGCTCACTTTTTACATTTTCAAGGGCTATGTCTCAAGACCTGCATATCTCTCCAATCTGAAAATAGTCCTATAACATACAAATACACCATGAAGGGAAAAAAAATTATCCTGGCTTCAGTGTCCCCTGAAAGCTTCATAGATTGCTTTCTTTTGTTTCAGAATAGGTTGTGTGATGGACTTACTCATGTCCTAAACTTGGCACAGCCAAATCCCACATGTAACTCTTTAATTTATCACTCTCTTAGACCCCTTCATTTTTATTGTCAACACTAGCAATTCGATTTCTTAGAGACTGTTTTTTAACACTCTCAATTTTTTTGTTGTTTCTCAATATTTACAGCAGAAGTGATATCAAAACTCTTTTGAGATGTGGGTGCTGAGCCACAGCTCACTCCTTAACCAAGCACCTCATCCCTGCACATCACACCATGTCCATCAAAGTGTGTCTCACCAGAGAACAGGTTCTCCCATGCCATGGACCTTCCAGGATACTCATTCAGCAGGTGTACAGCAAATGCATATTGACTGTCAGAATGAGTGAATGTTGGTATATTCTTATCTCATATCTGTACTATCATAGAAATGTGTACCCCTGTGAAACAAGTGTTCAGGTATTCTTGCTTAAAAGAATGCTTCATAGGTAGCACTTATGAGCCTAATGTAGTTCAACTACATCTCACAATAAGTAACTCAAATAGCTTCCATAGGCATTGTTAGCAGCATTGCCTATACATACGTACATATGTCCAAAGGCAGTTTACAGTTATATTCAAACATTAGTCTGAATCTCCTTTTGAAAAGATCTTAGTACAAATGGTGGGCATAATTATTCTTTTACTAGGAAGATAAATCAATGTAGGGTTTTTTTTCCCTTAATGTAGTAAATGTAGCTACTGAAAACAAGTAGCCTAGAAGTAAATTTTGCTAGGCAATGAGAGCAATTTTCAGCATATCATGTTTTCCACTTGTTATGTTCTTTGAGAATGTAAGGAAAAACAGCCATTCGTAAGCTATTTTGATGTAAATTATTATCCTTTGGTATGCTGACATTGCATGTATTTTAGTAGACCAATGTTTGGACACACCACTTGATTTTCAATGACTAATTAATGGACTGTAAGTCATGGTATTCTCTGAAGGAAGATAAAAATAGGAACCTTGAGTCATTGGATTATACGCAAGTACTAATTTAATATGTGTTTTAAACTATAGATTAGAAGAATTTAAAAGATTAAATATTCTTTCTAAGAAAGAATACATTCCTCCAGAAAAGTCAATGATAGCAATAAATTTTCACCGGCTGCCAACAAAATTAAAACCTCCAAAGATTAAGGTAAGTGGGCATCATACTAACTGTGATGGGAGGAGTACGAGAGAAGCAAAATAATGAATTTTTCTTCCTGATTTGGTCTTAGGAAATTGAATATCAGAACTTGAGATTTCCAATAGATTTATCAAATCCATTTGCTGTGGCATCTGTTTTAAACCAAGAACCAGGAAAATTGAAGATTAAAGAATTAAGAGAAGGTAACCAGCTGATCCACCTTAAATCAGCACCTGGGCAGAATATAAAAAAATTATTGCTTGCAGCATTTACTGTTTGTGAACAATAGCAACAAAGCTCAGATGGCTAAGTTTTGCCATTGAGAATGTTTATCTCTTAGCAAATGATTCTGATTTGATTTCTGGTATAATCATTGTTTATTCCTATCCTCAGTTTTGGACCAAGGCAGTGAGATTTCAAAAACAAGACAGATGAAGGAAGCACTATTTGAACAGAAAGTCAGACAGGACACCTTTGAAGAGACTGAAAATCACCTTAAGTGGTAAATATTGAGCAATTATTTGTATCAAGTGACAGTACTTTGTTTTTGGTAATGGCCTTTTTTTTAATATGAGACAATGAAAAGTTATAACTCTTTGAAATAATTTTGATTATTCTTTTCCTCCACTGGATCTTCTATTTCAGAATGAAGTTTTTATTAGGAACAAATCAATGTGACCAAACTATGCTCTTTCCTAAGCGTGACCAGGCAGTAGCAGAACTGGAGTGAACGTGGGAGAAGCCGGGACACTGCTCCTTGCTGCCTGCCCTGCCAGCACCCACTCATTCCCCAGGAGCCCCAAATCTCACTGCACCAGGAGCCCCCAGGGGCCTCTGGGGAGTCCAGCAGTGCAGGCTGTGGTGGGGCAGGTTTCTGGTGGAGGTTTTAAAATTCAGATGTGAGACTTCTATATGTGCTCCTGCAATCAAAATTGGAACCCTTTTCAGAATTTTGTTTTAAAATCAGATCATACCAGGTATATCCATATGTTTATCCATTCAGCTAAAGCAAACTTTAGAAACTCTTAAACTAAGCTTAAAAAAAAAAAAAGGATCTTTGAGACACTGTCTTGGCCGTTCACCTGCCCAGGCATTCCCCACCCTGTCACCCTGCCACCTGCCTGCATGGCGGTTGAGGGTGCCCTTTGTTCTCATGGAAATACCTTCTGCTTCAGTTTAAGTCTGTATCAGGGTCTCACCTCAGCTAAATAGGAAGTATCCAAGTAACTGAAGAGCATTTTTAATATATTTTTATTTTTCATTTACACTTGACATATAATATTATATTAGTTTCAGGTGTTCAACCCAGTGATTAGACATATAACTTACTAAGTGATCATGCCAATAAATCTAGTACCCACCTGACACCATACCTGGTTATTAAAATATTATTGCCTATATTCACTATGCTGCATTCTAAATCCCTGTGACTGTATGGTAACTACTGATTGTACAGCTTATTCTCGTTACCTTTGTCATGCAACCCCTAATCCAGCAACCATCTGGCAACCATCAAAATGTTCTCCAAATCTGAGTCTGTTTCTGTTCAACTTGTTTACTTTCTTTTAAGATTCAATTGTTGATAGATACATAATTATTGCCATTTTATTGTTCATATTTCTTATCTTCTTTTTTCCTTTTCTTCTTAAAGAAGACTCTACTATTTCATTTAGTACTGATTTGATGGTGATAAACTCCTTTAGCTTTTTCTTGTCTAGGAAGCTCTTTATATATTCTTCATTTCTGAATGACAGCTTTGCTTGGTAGAGTAATCTTGGTTGTAGGTCATTTCATCATTTTGAATATTTTGAGCCAATCCCTTCTGGCCTGAAATGTTTCTGTTGAGAAAGCAGCTGACAGTCTTATGGGAGCTCCCTTGTGGGTAATTACCTGCTTCTCTTTTACTGTTTTTAAGATTCTCTCTTTGTGTTTACCTTTGGCATTTTAATTATGTTATGTCTTGGAGTGAGCCTCTTTGGATTCATCTTTTTTGGGACTGTCTGTGCTTCCTGGACTTGTATGTCTATTTCCCTCACCAGGTTACAGAAGTTTCCCATCATTATTTTCTCACATAGGTTTTTATTTATTTATTTTTTATTGTTCAAGTACAGTTGTCTCCATTTTCACTCCACCACAGCCCTGCCTCCCACCCTCGAACCTATCCCCTTTGGCTTTGTCCATATGTCCCTTATACATCACATAGGTTTTTAATTCCTTGCTGTCTCTCTTCTCTTTTTGGTACCGCCATGATGCAAATGTTGGTACACGTGAAGTTATCCCAGAGGTTCTTAATACCATCTTCACTTTTTTGGATTCTTTTTTCTTTTTGCCACTCTGACTGGACGTTTTCTGCTTCCATATATTACAAGTCTCTGATTTGATCCTCTGTTTCATCTACTCCACTGTTGATTCCCTGTAACGTAGTTTTCATTTCACTTAATGTATTCTTCATTTCTTACTCGTTCATTTTTGTTTTCTAGTTCTATTTTTTATGATTCTTATGTCATCATTGAAGTTCTCACTAAGTTCATTTACTCTTCCTCTAAGTTCATTGAGCATCCTTATAACCAGTGTTCTGAACTCTGCACCTAGTAGATTGCTTGTCCTTGTTTTGTTTAGCTCTTTTCCTGGAGTTTTGTTCTGTTTCTTTGTCTCCTCATTTCAGCAACCAATCTGTGTTTGTTTCTGTGTATTAAGTAGAGCTGCTTCCCTAGCTGGTGTGACTCAGTTGGTTGGAGTGTCATCCCATAAACTAAAAGGTTGCAGATTTGATTCCTGGTCAGGGCACATGCCTGTGTTACAGGTTCTGTCCTGGTCAGGGCATGTACAAGAGGCAACCAATCGATGTTTCTCTCTCACATCAATGTTTTCCTCTCCCTCTATCTCATTCCCTCCTCCTCTCTCTAAAATCAATAAGCATGTCCTCAGGTGAGAATTGAAAAATAAATAAAGAATGTAGAAGTAGATCTGCTACATTTCCCTGGCTTCGTTGAGTGGCCTTATGTAGTAGGTGTCCTTAGGGTCCAGTGGTACAGCCTCCCCAATAACCCATGCTGGGAACTCCAGGTCCACCATGCCTCTTCATGTGGTCTATGTATACCCTCCTGTTGTAGTTGAGCCTTGATTGCTGTTGGCATGCATGGTATTGCTGCATGGGAGGCATTTACCCCCATGCAGACTGGTTGTAATGACTCTAAAGGGTCAGCTGTTCATGGGTCCACCCCATGAAGCAGGGCTTACTTCATTAGGGCTCTGGTGCCCACTGAGTCTGCTCCGTGTGTGTGTCACTGTGGAGGTGGTTGGGTGGTGTTTTGATGCATTCCGAAGCTGTCCCCTGGATGCACTGGCTCTGAGGCATCACAGGAGGTGCAGGATAAGGTCAGCTGCCACCTCTATTCTGCCAGAGGTTACCCGGCATGAGCTACAAAGTGGTCTCAGATGGCTATTACTTGTGTTGGCCTTGGAAGTGCCCAGGAGAGGCCAAGCCATGAACCAAGGCTGGTTGCCATTACTGCTGAGCCTGGAGATACTTAGCAAAAGGTATTAAGCATGCCAAGGCCAGATGCTGCTTGTTTGAGAAATTATAGGAAAGTCTGCAGCATGAGCCAAGGCAGGCTATTTGTATAGAAAATCCACTGGAAAGGAATTGGGTGACCTCACAAGCTGGGGCGGGGGGTGCGGGGGGGGCTTCATGAAATCACCAGAGTGGGGAAAACAGTGTTAGCCAGGGTGTTGGAGACTCAGATATGGTACCCACCTGCAGGCTCTGTAAGGGAAGGGATCAGCAAAGGAGCAATGGCCTCTGCCAGCACTTTTGTTCAGGACAAAGCTGCCCCTCCAAGCTTTACTCTCAGGCCAGACACTTCAATTTCTCCCTAAATGTCCCAGGTGCCCTTAAGACTGACACCCCAGTGCTGGAACTCAGAAGGAATGAATTTGAGTAAGTTCTTGCACAGGTCCTGTAAGAAGAACACCTGGGACTCCAGCTGCTGTTTGTCTCACTCAGACACAATACCCACTGGTTTTTACAGCCAGAAGTTATGGGGACTTCTCTTCCCACAGCTGAACCCTGGGTTGGGAGGTCTATTGCGGGGCTGGGACCCCTTGCTCCATAGGGGGGATCTCCACAGACAAATATCCCACCTGGTTTTTATCTGCCATACATGGATGTGGGACAAGACTTTTCCACTTTATCCCTCCTACCAGTGTGGGTGTGGCTTCTCCTTTGTATCCTTAGTTACAGGATTTCTGTTTAACTAGAATTCAGGTAGTTCTGAATGACAGTTGTTCTGTAATTCAGTTGTAATTTTGATGCGGTTGTGGGAGGATTTGTGTACCATATTTACCTATGCCACCGTCTTCAAAGAGCATTTTTAAAAATACTCTTCCCCTATTGTAAAAATGGACACATTATCATGGTAGAAAACCTGAAAAATATTTATAAAGTGTAGGGAGGGAAAAATAATCACTATAATGTTGTGTTTAAATGTTTTATCATGAGCATGTATTTTCAATATAATTTTTAAAATTTAAGATAAAAAATAATCAGTATGATGCAATGACCACGTCCTTCTTCTATGCTTGAAATCACATCATAAATTCAATTTTAAATGTTGTTGTTCATTTCATATTTCCTCCCAACTTTTTTGTTGAAAAATGTTAAACCTGCCAGTAATACCCATATACACTTGACATAGGTTCACCAGTTGTTAATATTATGCCACACCTACTTCTCCATACTTTCTATACACACACACACACACCTTTTACTCCTGAACCATTTGAGAGGAAACTGCAGACATGAAGTTTCACTCCTAAAGACTTTAGCATGTGGTTCCTAAAAACAAAGACATTCTCCAACGTGACCATAATCACTTCTGAGAAATTTAACATCGATACAATAGTGTGGTAATAATCAGCCCACACACACATTTACCCAGTTGTCCCATTAATGTCCTTTTTACCTGGGTTTTTGTTTTTGGAGAGGAGGAATCCAGAGTCCAATCAAACATCATACAATTTGTATTTAGTTTTCATGTCTCTTTAGTCTCTTTTCATCTAAAACAGTTCTCTGGAAACGCCCTTCTGTTTTTAAAACCACAGTTGCTACTTACTGTGAACACGCACCAGGCTTCGTCACAGATCCATTACATACCAGAGTTTTTAAACTGTGATAAAATTTATAAAATTCACCATTTTAATAATTTTAAAGTGTACAATGCAGAAGTTTTAGGTATATTTATGATATTTTATAGCCATCATTATTAATTAATTCCAGATCATTTGTATTACTCCAAAAAGAAACCCCATACCCACGAGGCAGTCATTCCCCTCTGCCCCAGGCCCTGGCAGCTACTAGTCTACTTTCTATAGATTTGCCTTTTCTGGACATTTTATTTAAATGGAATCATAGAATATAGGGCCTTTTGTAACTGGCTTCTTTTACTTAATGCTTTCAAGGTTCATCCTTGTCACAGCATCTATCAGGACTTCATTCCTTTTTATGGATGAATAATATTCCATTGTAAGGACATCCATTCATTGGCTGATGAACAAGTGGGTGATTTCCACTTTTTGGCGATTGCGACTATTGCTGCCATGAACATTTACATACAAGTTTTTGTATGAACATATCTTTTCAGTTCTCATAGGCCTGTATCTAGGAGTGGAATTGCTTGATCATGTGGTAATTCTATGTTTAACTTTTTGTGGAGCTGCCAATGTTTTTCACTGTGGCCAAACCATTTTATATTCCCACCAGAAGTGTTTAAGCATTCCAATTTCTTCACACCCTTGGCAATACCTGTTATTTTTCTATGTTATTATTATCATTGTCATAATCATCATCATCATAGCCATCAGAGTGGATATGAGGTGGTACATCATTGTAGTTTGATTTGCATTTCCCTAATGACTAATGAGGTGGAAATAGTGTTTTTTAATTCATAAATATTTCAGCCTGTGCCACTCGAAGATAAGCTTAATTTTGTAAAACACATTATTCATCTTAATTATGTTGCTGAAGTCTACAACTTCTCTTCCCTATGGTGTCTCCCCCAATGTCTCAGCATCCCTTTTCAATTGCAGAGTAGAGCAAAGACACTCTATTCTAAAATTGACTATTGTATCCTGATGGGTTCTGGAAGTTGGTTTTTTTCTCCACAGGCAGGTGCACCTTGGTAAAGATCATATGTCTTTTAAATTTAGAAAAGACCTTGCTGAAGAGAGGCAAAGAGCAAACAACAAATACAAGGTCAGGATTCCTGCTAACTGGATATCATTCATTTCACTAACTATTTCTGAATTCCTGCTATAGGCAAGATTCCATATCAGAGGAAAGAAAACTTATTGTTAAGTTGGGAGTGGAGGAGCCTGGTGACAAGTAAATTGTTAACTATAAATCAAGGCTGGCTGTAAATGTCACAAGAGATTTATACTATGTATCAGGGGGATTAAGAAGCCAGAGGAGAGAGAACTCATGTAATTGGAAAGCTTCCTTTAAGACATTGTATAATTTTTTAAAAGTTGTGAGAAGACAAAGGCATTCAATTGAGAGGGAGGAAATGCTTTCACGTTTGGGCTGGAATTCTGGGTGTGAAGTGCACTTATCCCATGATCTGCAGAGCACCAAGGTAAGAGAGACCCAAAGACAATAACCAGGAGCCACGCCAAAGCCGGATCTAGATCAAAACAAATGACTGAGCAGAGAATGGAAAACCGATTAGGGGAGGAGGCCACATCTGAGTCACCAAAACGGCACCCATAGGTCCAAGGAAGGGAGTGGGGGACAGGATTGTGGGGCTGTGCGATGCCCCTGGGTGCACCGTGGCAGAAGACATTGTTATGTGTAGGGCAAGTGCAGAGAGCAGTAGAGACAGGTCCGTAGTGGCTGAAGCACAGGACACACAGGGGTCAGAGGTGATAAGACTTGGCTGGGAATCATCACTTACTGTCTTAGCTAGGGCTGCCATAACAAAATACAGCAGACTGGGTGGCTTAAACAACAGAAATTATTTTCTCACAGTTCTGGAGGCTGGAAGAACTAGATTAAGGTGTTAGCAGGGTTGGTTCCTCCTGAGATCTCTCTACTTGGCTTGTAGATGGCCGCCTTTCCCATGCGCCTTCACACTGTCTTCCTTCTGTGTTCAAACTTCCTCCTTCTACAAGGACACCAGTCACATTGGATTTGGGCCTGCCCTAATGACCTCATTTTGACTTGATTACCTCCTTCAGTACCATGTCTCCCAACTAGAGGGACACAATTTAGCCACTACATATGTATTTAAGCTTGGGAGTGTACACTTCCCACACTCACTGCTACACACAGTGGCAGAACTGGGTAGGAAGGATTGAGAAAAAAACATGTATCTTGTCAAATATGAGTGTATTTCTCATACCGAATACATTTTCTTCCTCAATTTGGAGTCCAAATTAGATATTTGAGTAAATTTGTTCTTTTTAATTTTTTTCAAAGGATATAAAATCTTTACACTGGTATATCTTAGCATTTAGGAAAGACACATATTAGCTTGGCATTTAAATTTAGTTTGGTGTATTGTTCAGATCCTTTGCACACAATCTTAGAAATAAAATATTACCCTGACCAGGCAGCTCAGTCAGTTGTAGTGTCGTCCCGATACGCCAAGACCGTGGGTAGATCGCCTGGTCAGGGCACATACAAGAATCAACCAATGAAAGCATAAGTGAGTGGAACAACAAATTGATGTTTCCCTCTCCCTCTCCCCGCTACCTCACTCTCTCTAAAATCAATATTTTAAAAAATGTTTAAAAACAGAATAACGTGTTTTCTGTGAACCCCACAATGGAGTATCTTCTAACCATTTTAAAGATACAGGTGATGCAGACACGGTACAGCCGGGTGAGAGTCAAGGCTGTAATTTCCAGCACTTGGTTGGCAGACACACCCAACTGTGCATTCACCAGGCAAGAGCATTGAGTAAATGCCCACTGTGTGTAAGACTCTGTGCTAGTGAATAAGCCGTGGTTCTTGCCCTCGAGAAGATCACAGTCCAGACAGAGCACAGAGCATTAGGAGATGATACAAAACGTGCTGAGGGCAGTGCTGGAGCCAGAACTTGTAGATGTGTTGGAAATGAGGGGTGAGGAAGGGAGAGTGGTTCCTAGGTTTCTAGCTTGGGTGCATGTTGGTGGTTTTAAATGAGATCTCAAATATAGAAGACAAGCTGTCTTAGTGAAAGATGAAAAGTTTGATTTGGGAAATGTCACATCTGGGGTGACTGGAGGCAATCCAGGTGGCAGCTGAAGGAACAAGTCTGAGCTAGGGACAGAGACTTGGGAGTTACCAGCATAGAGCAGAGACGGAGACCACAGAACAAGTATGGTGACCTGGGGAAAGTCAGTTTCTTGAGAAAGAGTAGCTCAAGGCAGGAATCCCAGAGAACTTCAGGATTTAAGGGGAGAGCACCAGAGAACTAAGGGGATAGAGGAGAAATGGTTGGGAGGTCAGGGGACCTGGAGAGCACAGAGGAAGCAGGTGCAGAGGGATCAGTCATGTGCAAAGAGGGTTCCGAGATGATAAGGCCTGAAGAGTACACAGTGGATGTGGCCATTCGGAGGTCCTTCTGTGCCTCCAGTGACAGCAACTCCAGTAGACTTGAGGAGGGAAGGTACCAAATTGTAGTTCTCAAGGAATGTGTACAAATGAGCAGTTTCTTGAGAAGTTAAAATGAGCAGGGGCAAAGAGAAATGGATGGACCATTAGAGGGAGGTGAGAGGTCAAGAGTTTTTTAATTGGAAAAACTTGAGCATGTTTATAGCCTGGGGGCAAAAGAGCCATTACAGAGGAAAAGGTTGAAGAAACTTGGGGGAGGCCACGGTCAGAGGAAAGATTGCCTTTGAACAGGAGGGAGGCCTGGAGAAGGCCAAGTAAGGAAGGACTATGGGTGCAGTCAGGTCTGTGTGCAGAGAGGGAGCTGTTGGAGAATGCTTGTGGTCTTGTCTTCCCGGATGATCCAGGAAGCAAGGCCAGCTGCAGAGACTATGGGGAACAGGGACTGGAGAGAGGCTTGCAAAAGATATTGAGGGGACCAGGAAAAGGAGTTGTTGCATCCTTACTGTCAATCATCAGGACAAGTAGAAGGAAGAGCAGGCCACCCTGAGACTCTAGTGTAATGGGAGAACAAGTGTTGCAGGGACCCTGTTCTCTGTGTCCAGATTTCATCTGGCAGCTGAATCCTGGCAGGTGACCCAGTAGCAAGGAATACCTGGAGGCCCAAGGCATGTGGCAAAAAGAGAGTGGGGAAGGGTGAGAAAATGTGGAGGGAGTCAGCATTATAGCTGGATGGCGCGAACCCTCAAAAATGATGAGCTCATGGGGACATCAATGATGCTAAATCCTGAAATGTTCACCATAAATAAATAGAGTCCTAGTCAAAATGTAAGAAAACGCCCTCTTTTCTTCTAGCTAACAACTTATTTGCCAATCCCTTCTTTAAGCTGCCTGTTTAATTTACTTCTAGTGCTTGTGGGGGTCTGGGTCTCTCCCCACAAACTCTATATTTTGAACCTAAGGTCCACAATCCCAAACTGAACTTTCTGACAATGTGCAAATCAGAGCTCAACAGCTCACCACTCTGGAGACAATAGTGTAACTCTCTTGCTTCCGAATAGGGTGTTAATATGGTGATCAGAATAGATTTCTTCCAGTTCAGTCTTTAAAACTGATTATGAACAGTGTTTCTAAGAGCCAAGGTAGTTTGGAAGTTACCTAACAAGTAATGAAAACCACAGATAGGCAAAAACTTTTGCAGTGTGCACATTCTTTCCCATGGAAGCAGGCATGTGTACACACTGAGCCAAGCCCAGCCAGCCTATCCTGGGAGTGAGCCCTGGCCCCTAGGGAATCCAAAAGAGAGCTCAGGGGCCCTTAGGGAAGGAGACGGAGAAGGGGAGCGGCCTGGGGACAACTTACTCCTGGGAAGGAGCAGACCTTGTCAAACGCCACCGTGCAGGAAAGGGGAGGAATCTTTTCCCTTTGTTAAAATCTGATACTTGGATAATCAGCTCTGAGGAGCTTAAAACTTCACTGGGATATTAAAATTCTTTTAAATGAAATCTCTGTACTCCCATGGTTACACGCTTCCCTAAAATCCTTTCTGTGACTTTTAAATGCCTCAGAAATAATTTCCAGACATTCTCCTCTAGTTACAAAAAAAAATACATTGGATTTGTTGTGCTTTTATAAAAACTCCCTATGTTTGAATAGTGAGTATAATTATAATGATCATTAAAACCTAATTATGTCATCACCTCTCCCAAAGGGAACTTCTTGGGTGGATTTGATGAACTGTATAATGGGTTTCTAGCACTTTTAAAGAGAAATAAAGTTGTGTGCATTTGTATTTAATTTTAATATTTTCGGTGATTAAAAAACCCAGCTGGATAGAGGAGATCCTGTTTTGGATGAGGAATTTCAGCGACTGAAGACAGAAGTTAACCACAAACGGGTTGTTCACAATCTAGAAGTGGGTAACTTTCCTTTATTTGGAATCTAATTATTGGCAGCTGTTTATGTGCTTACTTTTAATACATTAAACAACTTTAAAGAAATCCTTTTAGCAAGAGATATTTAATAATGTTAAGTATGCTTATATTTTCAGAGTGTTGTTTACTACATAGTCACAATGAAGCATCAAAACTTGTTTTCTTTGAAATTAATAGCATGATGTCCTTCCCACCCCTCTACTTTCTCTTCCTTGGTCTCCTTTTCTGTTTCCCTTTGCTCTCTCCATGCCCATCTGATGGTCCTCAGGGGGGGTCTTTAGGCCTTTGTTCATTGACCCTACTACCCTTGGTGGGAAGGAGACAGACAGGAAGTCAGAAGCCAGAGTTCTGGTCCCAGCTCTACCACAGATTTGGGACCTGAGAAAAGCCCTCTGGGCCTTGGTGCCTTCATTTCCTCAAACGTAAAATGGGAACTGTAGGCCCTCCACCTGTGTGTTGCCGTCATGTGATAGTTTCTGTTTAAACCCCAAGTTTTAGTTTTAAAAGTGAAAAAGTTCTTCCTAATCTCCCCACCTCCATCATTCTCACTTTCCTTTTCTGGTTTGCCACATCTGAATTATTTTAACCTCTTTTTCTCTCCCTCATATTTAATCTTGCCACTAACTCTTGCCAGTAGCTCTTCCACAAGGCCATACCCAAGTCTAGCCTTCAGGTCTCACCCCAATTAATCCAACAGATTGTTCATATATCTGCCCCCTTCCCTCTTTTCTCCAGCTCACTGCATGTGCCAATGTGATACTAATTCATTTCTGATGCCTTTTTCATCGTATTATTTCCCTGTTCAAGAATCTGTAGTGCCTCAGGCTCTGGCTGGCCTCAGTACACTCCCAGGCACCCTTTCCTCCGCATTCACTTACACATCACCGCACACCTGTGCCCACAGTAAGCAGGCATTGAGCTGGTGCTCGGGGCAGGGCTGAACCACGCCGCCCTCCACCGTGCAGTCTGCTCCTCTGCATTCCGGATGCAGTGCCAGCACCCACCACATGCCACTGAGTTCTGTGTGACTGTATTCTTCTTCCTCAGGGTCGCATGTGTTTCTTTGAGCTTCCTGAACACTAACTAGACTGTAAATTATTTTAAAGCCCAAAGCTTCTACTTTTATCCTCCAACCCAAGAATTATTCCCTATATGCTGTGTATACTCAAAGTGCTTAATAAATGCTTATTACATGGCAGAACTAATGATAATAACTAGATTTGAATTAAACTCTGAAACATTTTTATTAAATGTTATTGTCAGGGGTTAAAATTCAAATCTAAGTTGTGTGTATATTTTTTGTTCTCAGAGAATCAAGGAATTTCATCCTAATTTTGATCCACTTTCTAATAATACTTGGGTCAGCAGGTTCAGGGCCCAAAGACGGTTTCAACAAGCAGCGCGCAAGGTAAGTCTCAGTACCAGATTAAGATTTTAATTTGTTTAGTCATCAGCACAAGGAAATCAAACAATGAGTTTTTTGTAACAGCTTTATTGAGATATAATTCACATACCATAAAATTCACTCTTGTAAAGTGTACAACTTAGTAGTTTTTAGTATATTCACAGAGTTGTACAACTATCACTACTAATTTTAGAACATTTTTGTCACCACAGTACGGGACCTGGTTCCCATTAGCAGTCACTCTTCTTCCCCCGGGCCCTGGCAACCACTAAGCTAGTGTCCGTCTCTGTGCATCTGCCTGTTCTGGACATACCGTGTGGACGGAATCGTGCAGTGCATGGCCTTTTGTAGCTGGCTCCTTTTCCTCCATGTGTTTTCAAGGTTCATCCATACATCAGTCCTTCATTCCTTTTATACATGGAGTCCATCCCATTACAGGATAGTCCACATTTTGTTTATCATTCACCAATTGAAATATTTGGGTTGTTCTCACTTTTTGGCTGTTATGAATAATGATGCTGTGAACAGTTGTATACAATTTTGTAAGTGAATGTTTTAAGTTCTTTGGGTATATATAACTAAGAGTAGAATTTCTGGGTCACATGGTAACTCTAGAACAGTAGGATGTTGATCGGCACTTTCTAGAGATAACAACTGAGATCTTGTCTCGACCGTTCAGGCTTATGGCTTCCCCTCCACGGCAGCCCTCTGACTGCTGCGGCTGCCTTACCCTCACACCAGTCTTCCACCCACCACATCGCTAGCCTTAATGCCTTCCTGACATCAGAAGGAAATGAAGACTTCCTAGCCTCTAATGCCAGTAAACGGTGTAAGGCCACACCTCTTCAGCTGTCCCCTGTCTTCCATGTGGTTCCAGTCCTCATCTTCTTTTGTACACATCAGCTTGGGCTGTCGCCTTTGTGCAGGCCGACATTTGTTTGTTCCCACTGCAGGACCTTGCACGGAGCTGTCCACAGAGTAGCCACTTCATAATATCTGTTAAGTGAAAGAGCCCTTTACATGATAAGGAAGAGTGTTAATTATGGAATGAACATCGGAAATCAAAGCATAGTCATGTACAGTTATCATTGCCCACAATCCACAGCCGTTTCTACAGTGTTGTCTATTTAGTTTGTCTTTCAACTCTGAAAACAATGCAGTGAAACATTACTATTTGGACATACTAAAAAGAAAGAATGTAGAAATAGTCATTTTTTTCCACTCTGGAAATGTGTGAAAGCTGGGTCTCATAAATTGGGTGGGACAAGGAAGGCTAGATGACAACTTGGTCTTTTTTTGTGTTCAGGGAAGTCAGCATCGCCCTGACCTTGAAGTGCCCGTGGCCTTGGTCTCGAGCAGCAGCAGCTGCTCTCCTTGTGAATTCTGTCTTGTTGTGGCAGCCTTAGCCCTTAGCTGTGGTTGGGGAAAGTGAATTAAATTAAATGACAAAAATGAGTGTGTGCCAATTAATCATTTGAAATCATTATTCTTTCTAATTCCAGATCATGGTTCACCGACGATTACTCAGTATGCTGGACGCTATTCATACCATGGACAGAGAGGCCATAATAAAAAGGTTCAGGCACGGAAGACAATCGATAACACAAGGTATGGTCCAGCTGGGAAGGACAACGATGCTTTGACCAGGGGTCCTCTGGGCATGACATGTCTTTATAATGAAGTTAGCTGTGTAGAAATATAATATTTTCATAAATCACATGTATCAGTTTTCTATGACTGCTATAACAAATCATGAAAAACTTGTGGCTTAAAACAATACAGTCTCACAGTTCTAGAGGTCAGAAATCTAAAAATCAGGATGTCAGCAGGCCTGGTTTCTTCTGGAGGCTCCAGTGGAGAATGTTTTCCTGGCCTTTTCCGGCTTCTGGAGACTGCCTGCATTCCTTGGCTCATGGCCACTTCCTTAAGTTCCTCCGACCTCTTGCTCTGTCGTCATGTGTCCTCCGACGCTGGCCCTCCTGCCTCCCTCTTTTATGGATCCTGTGATTACTTTGGGCCCACCCAGGTAACCCAGGACAACCTCCCCACCTCAGTCAAGATCCTTAACCTGTCACATCTGCATAGTCCCTTTTACCATGTAAGGTGACATAGTCACAGGTTCCAGGGAATAAAACACAGACACCTTTGAAGAGGCATCAATCACACCTCCACACCAGGTTTGGCTGAAATGCCTACCCAGTTGATAGTAAACGAGGCAGACCAACGTGACCGAGTCTGTGAATTTGACTGTGGTTCAACCTCCAGTTTTGTGCCTTCTGTTCTTGTCACCAGACACTAAGGTAATTGGCACATAGACGTGTTGATTGATTGGCGTGATCTGGTTTTGTCTCAATCTAGTGTTTACACAGAAAGCTTTTTATCTTGTATTATCTTTGCTATTTTAAAAAATTCCAGTCTGCTGATCCACAGGTTGACGGGACTGTTGGAGGCCATTCTCAGTAGCTTCTGGGAGCCCAAAACCTGCATCACCATCTTCTCCCAAAATATGTATTTCCAATCTGTGGTCATATGCAAATCCTCAGGCAGGCCCTGATCTTTCCAGACCTTTCCTCCCTCCCCAAGCCCAAGCCACTGAACCTGGCTCAGCCTTCCCGGTCCTCCCCAAGGAGCAACTTTTTGGATGTAAAAATAAAATACAATTTTTAAAAACTGGAGAAGGGGTTGAGGTAAAGAACAAAGGAGACACTAAAAATGGGACAGTATACATACACACATAGGTACTCTTTTTGAAATGACATATGGCAGGTACTAATGGTGTGTGACAGATATGCAATTGAAGATGGTGGTTTCACATACAAATACCTTAAGAAGCCCCCCAAAGTGCCGTTTTGTTTTTCTCTCATAGACAAGAATCCCTCCAAATACCTTCTGCGGATCAGTCAAGACGAATATTCCAGCCAGTTCTCTGTGTCGCCCAAGCAAGTGCTGCCCTTCGCCTTCCCATTCCACAGTGCTCCTGAGGGCTCCGATGAGTTGGTGGGTGTTGTTGGGCTGGTCTGGGGGCTGGGTATGATCAGGTAGTTGTTAGGAAGATACCAAGGCAGGCCCTACCTCAGTCTCAGTCCCTTCGTCTCCTCCTGAGAGGCTCCCAAGGGAGACCTGTGCCCAGGGAATCATGACCAATGGAAAACCAGGGATCATCTACTGCCACCTACCTGGCATCTGACACACCTATGCAGAATTTTCTGATAGCCTGGGCTGGGTCCTTTCCAGCCCAGAACCCAGAAAGAGCACTGAGCCTGACTTGACAGCCCAGGAACCGGTCCTGAGAGCGGAAGGGAAGAGAGAAAAGCCCAGAGGGCCTGACCTGGCCCGGGAGGCAGGCCCCGCTCAGCTGAGCCCTTCTGCCACATGAGCAGATAGGCCAGAGCCGGCTGGCCCAGAATCCAACAACATAACCCATCAGACTCAGAATTCCCTCTATCTCCTCTCTCCCCCTTCCTTCTCTTGTTTCTCTTTCTCTCTCTCTCTCTCTCCCTCCTCCTCCCTCCCTCCCTGTCTCTTTTTCTGGAAAGAGGTGTGATAGTTCATCCTTCCTGCCTAATGGGCACAGCAATGCATTATAAGAAAAAACAATAGCCCTATACTGCATTGCACTCACCACGAGCGAGGCAGTGTCTCATGTTCTCAAGTGCTTCAGTTGTATCAATTCTTTAATCTTCCGCAGACCTGCGTGCTGTACATCATCTTACAGATGAGGAGGGAATTGAGACACAGGGCACATAGCCAGTAAAAAATGTTGACCCATATTCACATAGTTGGCAATAAAAAATGTGTTTAAGTTGATATTGAAAGTGCATATGCAAAAATTTTTTTAGTTTCAGAGAATAAACTTGCCATCACATCCCATAATATGTGTTAAGCACTGCAGGTCGATTTACTCAAGAATTACAGGAGTGACTTCAGAAATTCCATGTGTTTTCTGCATTAGAAAATTAAATGACTTTAAAGATTAGACTATTTAGTTCATAGGAAATAATAAATCTGTGAGTTTCCAGCAACAGTAAATATCTGACACTCAATACATGATGGAAGAGATCGTCCCTGCGCTTTGGAGCCCGTCTGACTCTTTCGAATAGTTCAAATCTTACACATTTCGTTCCGTGCTTTGGTTAGTTCTACAAGTCTTCGCTGATGCTCAGGGTTGAGGGAAAACAGACTGCTCGGCATTCCTGCCTTTAGAGAGTTTTCTAATGCACTTCATGATACTGTATTTTATCATTTCTATGACCACTATTTAAATATTTAGCATCTTTAAAATTGGGAAGTGTCTTATAATTAACGACATATCAACATTGCATCATGCCAATTTAATTATAGTGTCTGAGATTAGGTGAAATACAGTATGTAGTGAGTGCCCGTGATGTGGCAGGTGCTGTCCCAGGCTCTCAAGGTGTCTGGGGCAGAGTGGCCTGAAGGAAGCTTGCTCAGTAGCGTTTTGGGGTTAGCTGCTATAGAAGGGAGAAGCAGGAGTGGACAGAGACAGAAGCAGGAGTACAGACCTTTTTCACAAATGTCTCAGCGGAATTCATGAGGAGTTCTGATGCTGGGATAGGGTGAGAGGACCCAGCATTTATATGTCCTTCAGCCTGTCATTGGAGGGGGCTGCCCTCGGAGGGGCACATGACCTTGACAGAGGCAGCTCCCTTCAGCCAAGGCACCTCCTAAAGCCGGCGACCCCTGAGAGTTGTTTGCATTAACAGGACCCCTGGCAGCTGGGGAGCTAAATCCCTCAAGCCTAAAGGGGATTCTGGGTGGCACGTTACAGCATCCACAATGGCAGGAAATGAAAAAAGAAGAATCACACTCTAATAGACAAGGAGGAGGGGTGGCCAGTGCTGCCTCCAGGCCCTACACGTCCAGTAAGAACCGTGGTTGCAGGAAGGGTTACTTTAAGAATAGAAATGTTCACCCAGGCTGGTGTGGCTCAGTGGATTGAGCACTGGCCTGTGATCCAAGAGGTCACTGGTTTGATTCCAGTCAGGGCACGTGCCTGGGTTACAGACCAGGTCCGTGTTTCTCACCCTCTTTTTCTCCCTCTCTTCCCCTCTCTAATAAATAAAATCTTAAAAAAAAAAAAGAATAGAACTGTTCACTTAATGTTCAAACTATATAGAAAAAGAAGCATAGCCACTTTTGCTCAGTGTTGATTATGTGTCAGTTTCTTGAATTTTCACGTTTCAGGCTCCTGATGTCCTTGGACCAGTCCCAATTAAATCTTCAGAAATTCAAGTCAAGCACAGTCATTCCTTCTTCAATCTGCAGGTCAGACCTGTTATGTAGTATTAGTTAATCAGGTCCTTATGAAGTAAACAAAATATTCCTGAATTTGAATTGCATTGCTTTATTAGTTTGTTCTAATGTGCGTTATACTGTGTAGCATACTGTGGGTATTTCTCTGTTGTGATTTTATGGTGTGTGTGAGGTGTCACTGATTCTGTTTCCTAATGTGGCTCATGGGAACCAGGATCCTTACTTATTCTATGGAAATACCATATATTATGCATACCTGAAGCTATCTGAACTACATATATTAGAAACTTTAAGAAAAAAATACAAGGTGAAGTGAACAAAGTCATTTCTTCTTGAGGATATATGACCACTTCTGTTTTTGAAAATGTAAATGTTTTAAATTGACAAGCCAGTGCATGGTGTATTTCTGCAGTGAAGCCACACGGGACCATGAGTAACTGTGAATGTCCCTGTGTGCTGGCACCAGGGCAGGGCTCAGTGCCGGCCCAGAAGTCTCTCCGGTGCCAGTCAGAATGACAGCTGCCACACATCTGATGGCTGCTACGTGGGGCTTGTTTTTCTTTTACCATCAGGCAGGTGAAAAGAGCTAGTGCTGAGCGTAGACCCCACTAAATGGTCATGGGCTTTTAAGGAGATTCAGTCAGGCATCTTCTTTCACCCCTAGGTTCCTCAGCTATACAAAATGAAGGGGTATCAGCCATTCCCTGTCCAGAGGTCTTCAACAAGTTACAGACCTCAAAAGCTTGCTCGAGCCCTGAAGCAAGGAGCTGAGGTAAGACTTCCCAACCTTCAGGAATTGCCCTCACCTGTCCCCCTTGTCCTGGCATCAACACTAACACACTGCTCTTGGTTCTGGAACAGGACGAAGTCACCACTGTTATAGCCCTGCCAAAGCAGGACATCACCCCTCAGTTCCCTGGCAAGACCTCAATCTTGAGCCTGAAACCACCTGAGGCCTTAGCCGAGTCTCCAGACTATGACCCACTTTATATTTTTGTAAGTGATAATTGGCGGGAGTCTTGTGTTCTATGTTCCTTTATCTCAACAGTTACTTTGTAGGAAAACAGATGCATTAATTGGGAATATTTTTATCTCTCTGGAATATCAAGATTTAAAAAATATATCATTTTTGAAATTGCTTGCTTGGAGAATATCAATGTTTCAATCTTTGCATAATTCCAGCATATTCTTGTAACAATAGCTTTGTGATTTTTTTCTAATTATGTATTATATATATTTTATATATACATGCACACACATATACATAAAATGTTTTTAAAAAGGGAAAAAAATGAATAAAATAAAATTACCCCAAACCCTATCATTCAGAGAGCTCTGTTGATTCTTTTTTCCACCCTTGCACAGTGCATCTTTTCCGTACTGAACGCCTCTGCCTCCCAGACTTCTATGTTCTATTCGTTTCTGTATCTGCACTTGATTACCCTCCTCAAGTACACCCTAACCATGGCATTCTCCTGCTCAACATTCCTCACGGACCCCATTTTCTACCAAATTAAGTCTGTACTCCTGAAGATACGAGGCCAGTCATAGTTCTTTCCTGTTAGCTACACATGGCCAAACTTTGTATGCTTTCTGCTCAGTACCAGGTTTCTGCTCACTCTGATCTGCCCTCATGGAGCTCCCTCTTCCACTCTACATTTCCAGCAACCCAAGTCTCAAGTGACTGCAATCCAGACAGGAAATCTGATGAGGTTCTATGCAATAATGAAATCATCAGTGATATGCCATGGTAGTTGCCCAAGTTATGATCCATTTTTTAAAAAAAGACAGACACATACACACACAGAATTAAGGAACTTCAGACACTGCTTGAGAAAGTCTCCTTTGTGAGAATCTCCAAGTATGAATCTGTATCTCTATGTGGGCAGAAGTGCTAATGGTCACACCCAAGGTCACTCAGCCGGTTAGTGGGAGAGCTGAAAGAGAAACCTGCCTGTTTCCTGACTGTTTGTCTCAGAGCTCTTCCTCCGATGTTTGCTGCTTTTCTATGGAGAGCTGTGATGTTTGTGGTTTGGCCATAATGTGACATTGTCTTATTGTGTCAGCATTGAGGAGAATGTTCTTGAGAGACATAGCATGTTAGAGCTGGAATAACCTCACAGGAAATTTAACTCAGTGATTTTCAAACTTTCTTTAGCACCAGAACCCTCTCATAGCTGAAATTTTACAGAAAAAAGCAAAATGTAAAATAGATGAAGTTCTAGTTGCTGGGATGGTGGTGGAGTAGAGGGCTCTCCTGAGGGAGTATCCCTGCAAGACCCTGGGTTCCCCACAGCAATGTTTGAAAACTACTCATCACTTACTTATCCCCTAGATGCACTCACTACCATTCCCTTTTAAAACTGAGAAAACTGATCTAAATAAGTTAAGGGAATTTTCCATAGTCACACTCATACTTCCTTAGAAAATATCAGTAGTTATTAATTAACCCATTAATTCCACAAATACTTAGGGAATGCCTGTTTTGTATAGGATAGGAACCTAGGTATAGGGGCAATTCATCCAAGAGACACAACAACACTAAATAATTATGCACCTAAGACCAGAGCTTCAAAATGCATGAAACAAAAACTGATTGAATGGCAAAGGAAGAAATAGACAAATCCACAATTGTAGTTGGTGGATTCAACACTTCTCTCAAAAATTAATAGAACAATTAAACAGAAAATCAATAAGGATATAAAAGACTTAATTACCACTATCAATCAATTTGACCTAATTGACATTGCTAGAACACTCTATACAAAAACAATAGAACGCAGATTCTCTTCAAGTATACACCAAAGGTTTGCCAAAGTAGACCTTATTTTAAGCAATAAAATTGCTTAATATAATTGCTCAATAAAATTGAAAAGATTCAAGTCATATGAAGTAGTTTTTCTGACTTCGATGGATTAAGTCAGAAATAAATAGCATAGAAATATAGAAAATTCCTCCAAAATTTAGAAGCTAAATTATATGCTTTAAAATAGCCTAAAGGCCAAATAAGAAATTATAAAGTGTTTTTAACTGAATGAAAATGAAAACATGACACAAAAAGTTTATGGGAAATTTATAACACTGTACACCTACATTAGAAAATAAGGTAGGTCTCAAACAAAATGTGCTCAGGTACCCCTTTAAGAAACTCAAAAGAGAAGAACAGTTAAAAACCAACCTTAGAGAAGAGAAATAATGAAGATCAGATTGGAAATCAATGAAACAGAAAAACAAATAGAGAAAACTGGTTCTTTGAGAAGATAAATAAAATGAATAAACCTCTAACCTAACTGGTCAGGAAAAAAATGGTAAAAGACATAAATGACCAACATCAGGAATGAGAAATGTAACGTCACTCCAGATTCTACAGATTATTAAAAAGATAAGTTAATATTATGAAAAATTTTGTGCCAGTAAGTTAGGCAAGTTAAATGGACTAATTTCTTAAAAGGTACAAAATATTAAATCTTATTCAAGAAGAGATAGATCATTGTACTAGTTCTATATTAAAGAAATTGAATATGTGATTTAAAACCTTCCCACAAAGAAAACTCCAGACCCAGATGCCTTCACTGGGGAATTCTGCCAAACATTTAAGAAAAAAATACCAGCTCTACAAAAATTCTTCCAGAAAAATGGTAGAGGAGGGATTACTTCCCAGCATTATAGAAGTCAGTGTTACTCAGATACCAAAGCCAGAGAGAGACATTACAGGAAAAGAAGCTAGAGTGTCCTTCATAAATATAGGTGCAAGAGAATCATAAAAGTTTAGCAAATCAAATTCATCATTATGTAAAAGGGATGCATCATAAACAAATAGGGACTTATTCCATGAATACAAGATTAGTTTAACATTCAAAACTCAATGTAATTCACCATATTAACAGATTAAAAAAGAAAAAATGATATGATTGTCTCAGTAGGCACAGAAAAATTATCTGACATCATTCCTGATAAATACTCTCAGCAAGTGAAGAACAGAAGGGAAATTTCTCAACTTGATAAAGGGCACCTGTTAAAAACCTATAGTTATTGTATTTGTCCCTCACTGCCTGGTTTATTTCACTTAGCATAATGCTCTCCAGTTCCATCCATGCTGTTGCAAAGGGTAGAAGTTCCTCCTTTCTCTCTGCTGTGTAGAATTCCATTGTGTAAATGTACCACAGTTTCTTGATCCACTCATTTGCTGATGGGCACTTAGGTTGCTTCCAGCACTTGGCTATTGCATACCATATGATCTTACCTTTAACTAGAACATAATCAACAAAAGGAAAAAGCAAGCAAAATATAACCAGAGACATTGCAATTAAGAACAATCTAACAATAGCCAGAGGGGAGGGGGACAGGACTGTGGGGAGAAGGGTTTTCAGGAACCACTATAAAGGACACATAGACAAAACCAAGGGGAGGGTGGAAGCAAGGGAGGGAGGTGGGCTTGAATGGGGTGAGGGGAGGGGAGGGGTGAAATGCAGACAATTGTAATTGAACAACAATAAAATAATTTTTAAAAAACAAACCTGTAGCTAAAATCATACTGCACAGTAAATGACTGAGTGTTTTCACCCTAAGACCAGGAATAAGGCAAGAATATCTGCTCTTGCTGCTTCTGTTTAAGATCGTAATGATAGCTGTGCAACGAGGCAAGAAAAAGAAATAAAAGACATCCAGATTTAAAAAGAAAGAGTAAAATTATCTTTATTTACAAACAAAATGATTGTCTACATAGAAAATACAATAGGACCTGCCTCAAAATCTACTGAAATTAATAAATAAATTTACCAAGATTAAAGTATAGAAATCAATTATATTACTATATACTATCAACAAACAATCCAAAATTAAAATTTGAAAAAGGCATACCACTTAATAACATCAAAAAATATGAAACATTTAAGGATAATTTGGACAAAAATATATAAGACTGCTAGCCCGAAAATTAAATATTGATGAGAGAAATCCAAGAATACTTAAATAAGTGGAGAAATATACCATGCTGGTGGATTCAGATAGTTAATATTAAGATGTTAGTTCTCTCCAAACTAATCTAAAAATTCAACAAATCCCAATAAAATATCAGCAAGCTTTTTCTTTTTCTTTATTTCTTTTTTTTGGTAAAGTTCAACAGGCTTATTATAAAATTTATATGAAATGCAAATATATCCAAAACAACTTCGAAGAACAAAATTGAAGGATTTATACTACCTGACTTCAAAACTTATTATAAAGCTACAGTAATCAAGGAAGTATAGTATTAGCATAAAAATAGACAAACATCTTTGGAACGGAATAGAGAATCCAGAAATATACACATTCATACAATTGTGGTCAGCTGATTTTTGACAAAGGTCAAAGACAATTCATTGGAGAAAAGGTAGTCTTTTTCAAGAAATAGTGCTGGAGAATTTGGAGATTCATTTACCAAAAATAAAAATAAAGAAAATGAAAAAGAAAAGGACTTTATTCTGTACCTCATACCATTAACAAAAATTAATAGCATATCAACCTACCTATAAAACCTAAAACTAGAAAACTTTTATAGGACACACAGGAGAACATCCTTGTGATCTTGGGTTATACAAAGATTTCATAGATACAACATCAAAACCACAATCCATAAATGAAAAAAAAATTGATTAATTGGACTTTGTCCAAATTAAGAACTTCTGATTTTCTAAGGACACTTTTAAGAAAAAGAAAAGATCAAAGACTTAGAAAATATTTGGAAATCACATATGTTCATTATTTTTAAGGGAGCGATTGTTTTTCAAATATGTGAAAACATCTAATTTTATACTTTTAATGTGTGCAGTTTATTGTATATCAATTGTACATCAAGAGAGCTATCAAAGAAAGAATTTAAAAACCCTAAGAAAGAAAACAAAAATAAAAGGAAAGAAATGCCAGCTACGAGCAGTAAAGCATCACAGCGCAGTCGTGGAGTGACTTCTGTCACTCGGCCCGCAGGAGCGAAGGCGAAGGGCTCTGTCTGGGAGAGAGGTGTCAGGGAAGGGAGACACCTCGCCCTGCCAGTGCAGTTGGGAGGTTGGAAACACTCAAGATTTTATAAAGGTACATCATTCAAGCAAAAGAAAAGGCCATTATAAACTCTGGGCAGGGGAATCAATGAAAATTCTATGTATTCCCTTTTTCTTAAAGATTGTATTTATTTACTTCTTTAGAGAGAAGGAAAGGGATGGAGAAAGAGGAAACATCAATGTATGAGAGACACATGGATCCGTTGGCTGCCTCTTGCACGCCCCCAATGGGGCACGTGGTCCGAAACCCAGGCAGGTGCCCTGATCTTTCAGTTCACAAGCCGGCACTCCATCCGCTGAGCCACACCATCCAGGCTCTATGTATTCCAATTAGGAAACCCAACTAAAATTTGGTGTGATTTTTAGGAGTTGAAGGAAAATACAAACATAGAATCTGCTTGGCATAGACACTAGAACTCCTCTATCACAAGCCATGGCATTGAACCTTCACAAAAAAACTAGTCCAAGCCTCGAGTTGGCTTGGCAGAGAAATATATTTACACAGTTAAGACGAAATAAATATTATTTACTAGTTTTCAGCTTTCAGAGACAACCTATGAACAAAGCATGAAGGTCTTGGATGTTCTTCCAGAATGTGAATGTAAACAATCTTAATAATCAAAAGTAAAATTGTGAAAGAGAGGAAGAAAGGCACGGGAGAGTATGGGGATGGGTGTGTTTTTATTTCACAAGAGGGGGAGTTTAAATATTCAACTAAAAATAAGGAAACAAGAAATAGGGGTGTAAGCATGTATCATTTCAAATGGCAAAGAATCAGCAGCAGAACTAAAAATAACAATGTCATCTTCTAAATTCAAAAGAAAAAGTTTGGAAGGAGCATCTTATGTATAAGCAAATCCTTATCTTGAGTGGTAATGAGTCAATAGATACTATCTGAGGTTGATAACCAAGAAATTGAAGAATAAGCATAATGTTTAGAGTATTGGCCATCAGAGGAAAAAAAAAAACAAAAACCGACAAACAGATAATGAAAAGAAACAGCCTCTGGAATGTGGGCCTGGGGACAAGAAGGACCCAGAGGAGGCCCATTGCTTTTCCTCTCAAATCCTTCCAGTCTGGGTGAGTTACTGCCACCACTGTATACATGCATTACTTTGCGGAAAATTAAAATTAAAATAGGGTGACTTCTCAGATTATTTACTCTGGTGGTGATGGCCACCCAAGGGAAACTAAAGTATGACAGCTATTAAAAATAGTGGTATTATCATTTTAAAAATATTTCACTCATTGTACCCTGGCTGGTATAACTCAGTGGATTGAGCGCGGGCTGCAAACCAAAAGGTCTCTGGTTCAATTCCTAGCCCGGGTACATGCCTGGGTTTTGGGCCAGGTCCCCAGTAAGGCTGCTCAAGAGGCAACCACACATTCATGTTTCTCTCCCTCTCTTTCTCCTTCCCTTCCCCTCTCTCTAAAAATAAATAAAATCATTTAAAAAATAAAATCACTCGTTGCATTTGACCTAAGGCAGAGAGCTGGCCACACAGCAATTCCCCATGCCCTCGATGAACCAGTGTGAGAGACACTCCTGAAGGCCCCGCAGCTAATGTCCCCTCCCTGGGGCTTTGCACCCCCACGCAGGATGTGGCCAGCCTTCTCCTCCATCACGCCGCCTCCTGGTCAGCTGGGGTCTCCTTCACTGCTGCCCCAGTTCCCTCTGGGGTCCCTTCCCAGGTGCTGTCCTGATCATAGAGGTGACTCTGGCAATGAGAGTCAGCAGTTTTCAGATTGTTACACTCCAGTCGCTCCCCTTACCCACAAGGTGCAGCTGGGGTCTTTTTCCCATTCTTCAGTCCTGCCTGCCACCCACCTTCCTGGCTGAGAGAAGCCAAGGTTCTCCTCACCCTACTTCTGGACATCCCTATAAATAGGTTCTGGGGACCTGGTTGGCCCAGGGTGGCAGAGTTCTCTCTGTCTTCTTTCCTTTGGTTTTCCTTCCATGACTCTCTTGCACTCTGGGTTATTATTTAAGGTGATGTTCATTGGAATGGGAAATGTCTTCCAATTCTCCACTCACCCCCTCCTGTTCTCCTTCCTCTTCATCCACCTTTCTCTGCAGTCTCAGGCCTCCCCTGCTTTGACTTGCCAGGGCCCCCACCTTTCACTTTGCTCCTTCCTAACCCTCCAACTGTTATTTGGGTAAAGGGGTCATTTCTTGAGCTTCAGGGGGTGAAACCCAGTGTTTACATTCTCTTCTGTCTCTGCCCTGACCCCATGCAGCGTTTTGAGGAACTGGAAGAGAACTTTCTGTTGTAAAAAATATTTATGTGCTCTAACTCTTCCCTCACTGCTCTTGGAAGTGTTTTGCTTATTTCTGCGTTCCTGTGGCCACTGCAGACTCCCTCAGTGGGCACTGTGTCCTCCCCATCCTCCCCCTTCCTTTATGTCCATGAGTTCATGCAAGAGCCCTCTCCCCATCTTTCTCCCTGGCCCTAGCAGCAAGTCAGCCGCTCTGCACCAACAGCTTAGTCTTCTCAGTGTTCTTGACTGGAAGCTCTAATACCGGCCCCGCACTGCGGGCTCCCACCCCAGCCTCCGGGCCTCCATGGTCTAGCTGTGCCTCCCTCAAGTTGTGGGAGACATTTGTTTCTTGGCAATAAGATTGGGTTTCTCTAAGCCATGTGGAGTTTCCTTGTTGCTTTTTTAAATTACTTTAAAAAATTATACAAACAAACAAATAGAATGAAATCTCAACCTGATACTTCTTAAATATGTGAAATAAAACAATTGTGAAGGGTCACAAGCTATGTTGTTGTCCGGGACAAGCATAGAGTTTTGTTGAGCAAGTCCTGGAAGGAACATTAAAAGGCTCTATATTCTCCTATTTTGACATAATTGCTCTGTGCCTCCATTAGTATTGCTGGAAAACTAATAAAAATAAAAAAGAAACAGGATCTTCCTTAAGACCAGATACTACATCCAAATGGAGACTTCCTCAATTAAAAACATCACCAAAACAATGTTAAATCTTGACATTTCCTGATTAGCAAATGTCATCCTCTTCTTTGTCTTCTTGTTGAAGTAGTTTTTTAAAAAGCTACTTTTGTCTTCAAAACCAGAAGCTTACTTGCTTTTTTAAAACCAGTTTGCTTATTAATAAATCCCCCTAACTCATCAAATTAAGAAGCAAATACTTTAAGCCATTTTAAGCTGTGATTTCAGTTGTACTTGTTTCCATGGGAGTTTAGTAAATCCCTGTGGGAGATAACAAAGCCCTTAAGCCAGAAGAGTGGCATTTATGAATAACTGTGACATTTAAGATGCTGCTTCTCTTTCCCGGATTGCTGACAGGGAGCCAGAGTGTGAGTGCTTGGGGGGACCCATGGAGAGCGTTAGCTGACACCTGTCCTCTGCCAGACTTCAAGACTAGCGAACAATGAAAATCTTGTTTTTTCTCTCTCCCTTCTGCAGAATCCCAGCCCAGGATTATTTGCTGTGATGCACCCTCTGACCTATGCGGAAACCTTGATAGATTACCATCTGTGCTCTCACCCCAAGTACAAGTTCACCAAGGAGTCCCACAGTGGGTCCAGCATTCCTCTCACCCAAAAACAGTTTCTCCATCACACGGTAATGCCATCATCACCCAGCTCACTGGCAGAGCTGACCCCAGACTACAGGGGAGGGCAGAGAACAAAGATGGGGCGGTCACATCTGGAACTGAGACAAAGAATGTTTGCAGCCACAGCTGCAGGACAAGAATGGTAGCAACGATGGCTGTGTACACTCTCGCATCCCAAGCCCTGCAGCGGTGCAGGTGGGAGACTCAACACCACCTTGTGCTGCCCACACCCACCTCTCAGGCTGCAAGTCTCCCCTTTTCGACATTCTCACTCACATTTTCCCTTGAAGATTACACCTCATATTCATTTTATTCCTATTTCAACCATCTAAAAACAGTCACATAGCAAGCATAACCCCATGATCTAACCTCCTCTTTCTTTGTCCTCAAAAAGTGTAGAAACATCAGAATGGACAAGGTGATATGGCAAATGCACAGTAAGGAAGAGGTTCCAAAGAATTCCTTCTTCCCCTTGATAATCAGCCTGACCTGAATACCCAGTGACATCTCTTGGGTGTTGCCCTCAGGACCTTCAAGCACAATAAATCCCTAACTCCAGTCATTATCTGTGCCCTACTACTGCCAACCACACCTCGAGCTGCTCCTCCTGCTGTGCTCCCTTTTTGTTCTGTGATTTGAGCAATAGCCCACGTGATCCTTGAGCCCTGCCTCTCCCTCATTGCCATAACTAACCAGCACCAGATTCCATTGGTTTGCCTCAAACAGCATGCAAATCTCTCTCTCTATGGCCACCACTGTGCAGTCAGCCCTCTCTAGAAATCTCCCTTCGATATACAACCTTCCAATCACGTTGTTTTCCAGTTTGAAAACTCTCGGTGGTCCTGCTGCCTGTGGGAGCAGCTCCAAGCTCATTAGCCTGGCCCGCAGGCCCTTCATGACCAGCCTGCCTCGCCAGACTCTTTTCCTTCGATCCCTGGGACCCTCCCTGCACCCTGTAATCATCCCAGAAGGTGGCTTCTGTCCCCTGAGTTTCCATGCACATTGACTGTGGCTTTAGCACCTCATTCACAACAAACGGATTATAGGGCTGAAGCTGCCCTCCCTTACCAGGGCTCTCTGCTTGTGTGTCTAACACCTCAGAGAAAAGAAAAACGTTCTTTTGGCCCTACTTTAATTCTGTGTGGCATTGTTCAATGCCTTTTGCTGAAGCAGTTGTTTTTTAGCTTCATAAAAAATTCAGTCAAACTGAATGAAATTATAAATTTTGGAGCTAAACTGTTAAGAGTGAACAATAGTCAATCAAATGAAATGGCAGTCTTTCCTAGACTTCACCTCACTAAACTGCCCCTTTACATGTAGTGTCCCTGTGCCGGCTCTCATTCCAGGATATTATACCCGGAGTAATGCACTGGAAGAGGTTCCAGTCCCTGGTGCTCTCATCTCTGCCCGAGGCTACCCCAACAGAGATGACTCAGAGGTAAGTAAGCCCAGCTCATTTGTCTCCCAGAAGCTGTGACCCCAGAAAGTGCAATGCCAGTCAGATGTCAGATCGTGCTTTCTCTGCACAAGGGAAGTTTTTTAGTCACAGAAATATGATGATGTATAACTGATTTTCATATTTAGAATTGGTCTAAAGATATACTTTAAAAATAATTAATGTCACAGTTAGTTGGCTGTTATTTCAATAAAAGTGGACAACCAATCCATATAATTCAGCTGAAATATTCATGATCAGTTGTCACATTTTAAAATTGCCAAGATGAGCCCTGGCTGGTGTAGCTCAGTGGATTGAGCGCGGGCTGGGAACCAAGCGGTCCCTGTTCAATTCCCAGTTAGGGCACATGCCTGGGTTGTGGGCCAGGTCCCCGTGAGGGCCATGTGAGAGGCAACCATATATTGCTGTTTCTCTCCCTCTCTTTCTCCCTCCCTTCCCGTCTCTCTAAAAAATAAATAAATAAAAATAAAATCTTTAAAATTGCCAAGATGAGCCTTCTACACCATCCATGTCCAATTCCAAAGGATCCTCTTCTCTCTCATGCCACAGCCTGAGAGACAGCCACAGCGAGGTCCCGTGGGTTTCACCACATAGAGGTATAGCTCAGCTCTGCATCTAGCCTGTAGCTCAGCTCTAAAAACAGGGTGGATAGGAGAGAATATTGTTGGACTAAAGAAAGAAGAAATGTAAAGTAACCACCTTTTTTCTAATTTGCTTATATAACACCTCTTCAAAGTCATAAGATTTCAAACAAGGAGCCTGATGCCTTTCCTTTAAGACTCCAGCTGGTCAATAACCCACTTCTGAACCCTTGAATTTGCTTCTTTGGTTCATTGTCCTTATAAACACAGTTAAATAAGCTATTGGTGAGCAAATTTAACTAGTATCCCAAAATGATTATTATCACTTTATGTTCAAATCCTTGATTCAGAATGATTCACCTTAAGGTGACAGAGACCTGTCATGGCCGCAGGCATGGTCAGGAAACCCGAGTTCTGCCACCAACCAAGATCAGCAGGTGATCTTTTCCCTCCCACACCCGCCAGTGTGTCCTGGGTCCTCGGGGGAGAAAGTCAAGTTCCCCTCCCTCAGCAGAATGCCACACTGCCTCCAGGAGCTGCCTCGCCTCAGCCGCGCTCCTCTGCCACCTCTGAGCCCAGCTCTCTTGTCCAGAGATAAAGGGATTGGACTTGCTCAGAAGACCCTTCTCAGCCTTGACATTCTCATTTAGTAGGAGGTGGAGAGCTTACCAAGGTGCAGAGACCCCCTACCACCCACGTACCTGCCCCTCCCCGGGAGTTTGAAGAGACAGTTGAAATCCAGTTTGTGACTCCAGAACGCTTCCTTTACTTCCTCTTCTTTGCCAGCCGAAAACTTTTCCTGAATTAAGCAAAGTCTAGCCTTGCTTCCAGAGGCTTTTCCACATGCCATCCCTTTTGGGTTATTTCCCTAGAGCTTCTCTACTGCTCTTTGCCTGGAGATTAACATGAGGCCAAACATAGGATTTGGGACATGGTAGGAGCTCAAAAACATTACTTCCTTTTCTAGGAGTTTATTCATACATTGTCCACCCCACTGCCATCTCAAAATAAGCTAAGCATCTTTATTCTTCATTTTAGCATACCTCCTAAACCTGAAATCTCCAGAATTGGGGTGAAATAGTGGCACTGTAGAGAGAATGGTGCTTTGGTGTCTGAGACCTGCCTCCATTACTTGCTAGCTCTGTCAGCAGCTGGATGTCCTTGGGCGAGTTACTTACTACTGAGGCCCTTCGCGCAATAATTTCCCCACCTGTGAAACAGGAATGGGGATGGCATCCTCACCCTGCTGAGGATTAAAGTAAAATGATGATGCGAAGGATCTAGCACCATCTTCAATATCTCTTCCTGCTCTTCTACCCTTCATACCCACCCACTAAAGCTTGCAATCTCTCTGTTGCCACCAGATGGCAATAGTCTGCCACCACCTTGACACACTGCCTCATTTTGCTATGGGATGAGGACGCCAAGACTGACCCATGTAACCAGTAAACATAGCTGGGTATTGTCCCCACGCACAGGTCTCCAGAATTAAGGGGGAAAATCTTCCTCCCCTCCAAAAGCAATGTCCTTGGAAAAATCTCCCAAGGATGTTCTTTCCAAAGGCAGTCATAATGCAGTTACCTTGGGCTTGAATTAACCATGAATTAACCATGAATTCTACATGAATTAAAGAAAACTTCTTGACTGTGAGTTGTCAGTTTTGGCCTCTGAGTCTGAGTGCTCTGTTGGGCCAGTTTGTTTCAAAATAAATCATAATTCTATAACAGATTATACAATCAAGAGAAGATTTTATATTTCCTTATCATGGGTTTTCATGATGTAAGATTCTAGATCATGTTTTTATTACTAAAAGGAGTTGTAAAATAATAATGGCATTTCTTAAGTTCTACAAACCCATTAATGATATTTCAACTTTGCAATCATTTTGCTTGAATAAATTACCTATTACTCGTGAGGTGTTTCCCTGGTATCTTGTTCCTGAGAGTTAACTGTTTGTTGTTAAACCATGAGATATAGTTATGTAGTGTTTATTTATTTCAAGTCATTTTTGCATTCATAATAATCAAAACAATTTATTTGGTTTCTTTACTCTTTCATAAATTTAGAGAGAATTTACAGGTCTCTAGGATTTTCATAAAATCTGAGAGTCGACTACACCTGAGGAGTTATCTGATCCAGTAGTGCCTACTTTGGGGTTTATAGACGAGTGAAATGACCAGGAGAATTTGGGGGCTGACTTAGTACTACCAGGGTTTGCCAAGTGAGGCATCGAAACAAACAAGACAAAACACTCAACCACCGTCTACTGTTGCCACTATTTCAGTTTCAGAAGAACACATTAACGTCCAAAAAGTAAGAGGCACGTGGCCTCAGAATTTAAAATTGGATAACTTTGTCTCATGAAAAGCACTTGGTTGTCGCCTTTCTACCTTCCCTGACCAGCCTGTCTCTGAAACATAGTCCAGGCTCTCAGCTCCCACATCCCTCTTCTAGGCAAGACCCCGCCTTGCCTGCGCCCTCCGAGGTTTCAGCGGGGTTGTCAATTTGCACCTGCATTCTTTCCATAAAGTCAATCAGTAGACTCCTCTCTGGATGGTGGAGCCAGGTTCTTTTCATGAGGAATGGAGCCAGGTTCTTTTCATGAGGAATGATATTAAAGACCAAAATCTGGGTGCTCTGTGTACACACTGTCACTGGGGTGGGGAGTGTTTCTTGGCCGCCTCGGCAGATAAGCCAGGGTTTGTATATAGGGAAATATATATAACTATACACACACACACACACACATACATGTACATACCAAAACACAGGTGCACATATGTACATATACAGGTACACATAAAGACATACCTATATAGTATATATTTCAGAAATCATGAATTCACACCAATGCTTATAATTCCAGTCCATACCCATGGATTGCTTGCTTCCCGTTCCATATCTGCCCGTTCCATCTTGCACTGTAAAGAGTCCTGGCCCCTAACCATTTACTCACTCAACTGTATACTATATCTGAAATCATTTCAGAATTTCTGCACCTATGTCCGCTTTAGTAAATAAACATAACGAGTTCAATTTATTGGTAGTTTCCCCCTACCTGATCTTATTCCAAACTGGAAATACACAGTCAAGCACTGTGTTTATAAATTACTTGGATTACTTTCCTTCCCACCCTCCTTCCTTTCTTTCTTTTTTCCTTTCTCTTTGTTTTCTTCCTTCTCTTCCTCTTTCATTCCCTCCGTTGTGGTTATGGAATTCATGTGAAATATTGGCTTCAGTTTGTGTTGTTCAGTTTTGGTTTTTTTTTGCTTTCCTTTCTTATTGATGTAGTGTTACTTCTTGACATGCAGAGCACTGAGGTGCTTTCCAAACTCAGGACTGCGTGAAAGGCACCCAGAGACGTGTGGCTCCCTCGCTTCTCCCTCCCACCCTTGTGGTAACCAGCTTGATCTTCCAACTTATCTGTCCTTTGTTTCTCTTTATAATGCTAAGCAGAATTTATGTATTTTTCTTACTTTACCTTCTTTTTTATACTAAAATACTGTTTCTAAACTCTGGAAAATGCCTTATTTGTCAACATTCTCTTGGATTTGACTGGCACCTGTCACACCCCCCGCCTTTGCCTCTAGGGAGCTGTGAGTGGGTGTCAGGGGTGAAAGGGGACACAGTGGCAAAGGCCTCGGCAGGGGTAAGTTGAAAGTGCCTTTAAATTTATACAAAGACCCCAGGATTGTTGATGTGATCATTTATCTTTGGCTGCTTGTGATTTTTCCTCAGCTGTGACTCTCTCAATTCAGCTATACTTCCTATAAATGTCCCTGCTGTTCTTAACACCTTACCAGAAGAAGACAGATTGGAAGCAGTTGAACGGTACAACTTTTACCTTTGGTCTCTAATGTAGTCTGTTCTCTAAAAATAAGCTGGTTGCCGTGAGAGAGTTCCAAAGAGCACACAGTGCCTGAACTTGCAACCCACCAACAAAAGGCTAACACCCAGCCATACTCTTAGGTAGCTAAGATGCTGAATTCATGGTAGGGAATACATAGTCTCTGAGGTCTCAAATTTTCTGACCTTTAGTTGCTTCAGGAGCTCAAGGGAGGGGAGAGCGGAGACGGTGCCCTGGCAGTGGGTTTGGAAGGCTTCAGTGGTCACGTGGACTTGGGCCAGTCCTTGAAAAATGGGTAGGACTTGGAGACACATAAAGACACATAGGCTGCAGAGGGGAGAAAATGCAGACAACTATAACTGAAGAACAGTAAAGTAATTTAAAAGAAAAAGAAAAAGAAATATAGGCCCCAAACCAAAGCACTGAAATTTCATTTTACCGATGAGCATCCAACACCAGTGAAAATATGTCCTTGAACCTCCTATCACTGCGACCACTTAAACATTTTTTACATGTAAATAATCAATTAGTGAAATCCTAAATATTCAAAACATGTATCCAGCTCTTCTAAGGCCTGCCCACATGCAGTGATGCTTGGGAATACCCTGAGCGTTTAAAGCAGGAATCTAACTCTGAACAGGAAGGTTGGAGTGCCTTCTAGTCACACCACTGATGAGTGCATCCCTGAGAAGGCTGCAGCCAAGGCTGGGTGGGACACATTTGCCTGAGGTTCAGAGGAAGAAGTCCTGTCTGGCAGGGCCACTGGGGAGCCACTCAGCAAACTGAAACATAGCCAACCCCTCCTTCATTAACCACTGAAACGAAGACTATTGTGACTTAGTTGCCTCATCTTTGAAATGAGAATAGTTGTGCACACTTTATAGGTGTTGTTAGGGTTGAAGATGACGATGCTGATGATAAGGGTGATAACTATAGTAACTGACATCGGCTGAGCACTCAGTGCGGACCAGGCACAGTGCTTTGCAAGCAGTCTCATCTAATCCCACGATGAGGTCTTTTACCATCCCCACCTTAGAGGTAAGGAAACTATCAATGGGAAGATCGTGTTTGCAAAGCCACCGGCATAGTGATTCACATATAACAACAGCTTAGTAACCATTAGCTTTCGATATTATGGGACTGGAACAACTGTAGCAGTTTTCCACAGGTACTTTCCTGAAAAGAAACTTGCTGGGCCCATCTCTGTTCATGTGTCACTGCTGAATAGGCTCCTGTTTGTAATTCCAAACTTTGACACCTTTGTTGCCTTTGTTGATCTTGGAAGCTTTCCTCTGTAACCAAGTGCGGTGGAGATGGCTGCTATCAAAAAATCCATTCTCCTCTTCTTCTAAAGTAATAGAGTTGTTGCAACTAGGGGCTATATTTCCAGCCTCCCTTGCAGTTAAGCCCTTGCCAAAGAAATATGAGCAGACGTGAGATATTCTACTTCTGAGGCCAGGACCCTTAGAGGACTGCATGTATCTCCTTTATACTCTTTCTCCCTGCTCTGCTCCAGCTGATATGTGCAGTGACCCAACTATAACCATTCATCTGCAAATCTCTAGCCCAGAGCTCAGCGAACTATGGCCCACCGCCAAATCTGGCCTGCCACCCATTTTTGCAAATAGTCTTCTTATAACATTTGTTTATATACCCATTTGTTTATATATTTTCTATGATTCCTTTCATGCTACAACAGTAGAGTTGAGTAGTTATTCAAGAGACCATATCACCTGCAAATCCTTAACAGAAAAAGCTATCCCGGTCTAGGGGATAACAGATCACAAGATAAAAGTAACCTCAATCCCTTTAATTTTTTCTTTCACCTATAGATTATTTAGAAACATATTGTTTCATTTTTCAAACAGTTGTGGACTTTTTTAGTTATCTTCTTTGCAGCTGATTTCTATTCAACTTCCGTTGTGGCCAGAGAATGTACTCTTGAAACCACTCAGGCTTCCTTTACAGTCCAGGATATGGGCAATATTGGTAAAGGCTCCGTGTGCTCTTGGAAAGAATATGAATTCTGTAACCCAGTTTTAAAAATTGCTTTCTATTCTCTGGTTATAAATAATTACTTCTACTGTCATTTGTTGGTGGAAAACAATTTATCAGCCTTATGCTTCTCTTAACACAGATGCAACACAAGTTCCTTATTGGAACTACTTGTTGGAACTAACGTTGAAGGCCACAGAATTGCACAACTCTTAAACGATCACAGTATTTATTTCTCTACTTTGGGAAGGAAACACTGTTCCAACTATACATCTTATCCTTTTACAGTGAGCTCTGTGAACAGAATACAGAAGTTATGTTGACTCCAGAAATGATTGAGATGGAATTCCCCATGCTGGACCACAAGGACACCAAAAAGGAGAAGTACGTGCATGCTTCTGTGTCTAGTAAGAAGTAGCTTTGGACAGTATTTGACATGAAGCACGGAACTGCCACATTCTTGGAGTATAAATATCTCAAGTTTCAAGAGAGAGAGTTTTCTTATGCTTTTGATATTTACATGTGTATTTTATTTTAGGCAGAACTGCATTCCCTTCAATGTTGTTGGCAAGTAAGCCTTTAAAAACTGAATCCAGTTTGTCCAGTTGCTTATCATTTAATTTCAGAGATATGTTTGTTCCTTATTGATAGCTGAATGTGTTTCGTTCAGTACAAGGAACCCAGGCACTAGAGCCAAATGATATCTATGGCTGAATCCCAACTGCACCATTTATTACATGTTAAATCTCCCAGGCAGGTTACTTATCTTCAGTGACCGGGCCTCAGTTTCCTCATTTGTAACATGCAAAAAATAAACTCTCTTTCACGGGCAGTTGTGAGGATTAAATGAAACAGAAATGTGAAGACAACTATCTAGTTGGTTGATGTGAACTAGATGCTCAGCAAATGTTAATTTACCCCTTTGCCTCTGCACTAGAGGCCAAATAGTTAAGCAAATATCATCATCATCCTTAAAGAAACTGCTCTTGATGAATACTTTTATAACAGAAATAATCATATATAGTTCGTATGGTTTATAAGTTTGAAATTCCAGATATACTTTTAAAAATTATTTTTATTTTAAAAAATGCTTTTTATTATTAAAAATAAAAATACAGAAAAATATACAGAATAAAATAAAAACAATAATTCTACAATCCAGAGCTGTACATTTTGAAGTATGGTCTGCCAAATACATATTTATTTAAGTAAATGAATTTACATATATATGTACATACACAAGGTCTGTCCAGAATCTATCCAGCCATGTACTATGAAAAATAGAGACATTTATTGAAGAAAATACAAGATACAAGAAACATCGTACATAGGACAATGATGCCTCAGTCCCCTTCAAAGTAGGCACCTTGTGACCTCACACAGTTCTCCCAACTGCCATCAGCTGCCCCATGGTAGTTTCCTGAATCTCACTGATGATCTAAAATCTCTTCCCTTTCAAAAGTGATTTCAGTTTTGGGAAAAGGCAGAAGTCTCAGGGCGCCAAGTCTGGACTGCGGGGGGACTGAGTTACCTGGGTATTTTGATGTTTTGTCATAAAACTTTGCACAAGATGTGATTCATGAGTGGGTACTGATGCAGACACCACCCACAGTGTCCACAGTGTTGAGTCTAAGAAACAAGACAAATTCACACGGACTACCAAGTCCTGTGGAGGAAAAGGGAACAGCATGGCCACTCTCTCAAGAGGAGAGCACCCCGGCCCGGCTGGTGTAGCTCAGTGGATTGAGCGTGGGCTGGGAACCACAGGGTCCCGGTTCGATTCCCAGTCGGGGCACATGCCTGGGTTGCGGGCCAGGTCCCCAGTGAGGGCCATGTGAGAGGCAACCATACATTGTTCTTTCTTCCTCCCTTCTCCTCTCTCTGAAAATAAATAATAAATAAAATCTTAAAAAAAACCAAAACAAAACATTTTCTTTATTAAAAAAAAAAGAAGAGAGCGCCCCGATCCTTGCCTTGACAGGTTTTTATTGGCTTTCTAATAGCATACATCAAAGAAAGTTTTCATTCATTATGCTTAGGTTTGCTTTAGGTAATTACTTTTTATACATAGCAATGGAAAGGATGTTACAGATTGCTTCTTATAGATTAACAAGGAAAGAATGTTGCAAATGCAAGGGAACGATAAGAGTAATTGGTCTGGTTACACTTCAATCCTTAGGAGAATTAGCACAGACTTCAGGAAGTTACTTTAAAGATATGCAGGAAGCATTTGCTGCCTCAATCCAGGGTGAGGGAGTTTTAGCAAGAGCAAGTCACAAAGCAGCCTAGGTATAACGCAGGCCTGATTTCCCACAAGAGAACCGATCTGTGGATTTGGCATCCTGTGTGCTACCACACGCTTATGGGCTTTCCCATAGAGCTGAGCTACAATTGCCAGGCAGATCGGTCCCCAATAGGTACACTGTCATGATGAAGCTGCCAATCACCAGTTGCCCATAGCTGCAGCCTTCTGAATTATCTGAATAGTTTCTATAGAGGAATGTTCAAGCTTAACACAAAATTTGATGCAGATTCATTGCTATGCTTGCTCAGCCATTTTGAATGTGACGGCTACACAGTACACATGCTCACTCAACAGCATCTACTGCCCCTACTGACTACTACAGTGAAGGTGTCATTGTTCATGCATGTGCATTCCAGTCCACTCTCTTTGGCTGCCAGGTTACATCAATGTCATGCAAACCATTCTCTTTATATTAACAATGGCTGGACTTTTTCTGGACAGACCTCATCTACAGGGTCCAGTACAAACATTGTCCCTTTTTTTGAACTGGTAATCTATACCAAATCTTTTATTATAAAATCATAAGCATGTAATTCTGTAATATAACAATATCATACTCAAGCATACCATATGGCATTTTAAGTGAAATATTCAAACTGCTTTCCATCTCATGCAAGACATTCATGTACCCTACCAACCACACTATATGGCATTACTTCTGCCGGACCCTCTGTATTTTAACAAAATTCAATCATCTTGTTCATATTATTTTGTCTTCTTCACTTTTAGTTTGCAATATATCATAAACATATATTTGTAAATACAGATATACATCCTTATATTTCGCTGTCAGAGTCCTCACTGTCAGGCATGCACATAACCAGAGCTTGGATGGACAGGGACTCACAGGTGTTTAATTTCCCCATGAAGGCTGCTGTCTATTTGGTTTCTGGCAAATAATATTTTTATGGGTGCAAAGAACCACCTTCTCTCCCTTGATGGCTGAGATTAACCTGAAAGACTCTTTGCTGCCCTGGTGGTGATCTCGGCTCTCTCAAGACCCACTCACAAAATCACACAAAACACCCAAGCAACTGTGAGACTAGCTATAGTTGCTGACACATCATGCAATACTCCTTCGATTTTCACAATATCATTCAATCATTAATATCTTTGCAGGGAGACATGACCTGTATATTTATAGTTGATGCCATAAAATGATGAAAATTTATTTATTTTTTGCTATTTAATCATTTTTATTTAATTACAGTTGATATACACTATTATATAAGTTTCAGGTATACACCCCAGTGATTACACATTAGATAAATTATTAAGTGATCATCCCAATAAATCTTGTACCCATCTGACACTATACATAGTTATCAGAACATTATTGACTGTATTCCCTGTGCTGTCCATTGCATCCCCATGACTACCCCTTCACCTTTTTCACCCAACCCCTCCCATCTGGCAACGGTCAAAATGTTCTCTGTATCTATGAGTCTGTTTCTGTTCTGCTTGTTTGTTCATTTTGTTTTTCATATTAAATTGTTTATAGATATATATTTAAGGCCATTTTATTGTTCATATTTTACATGTATTAGGAAACATTTTAATTCTCCATTTTCAGGTATTTCTGCTTTTTCAAAAAAACAGGCATTTGCAGAACTTTGCATTTCATCCTGTTTAGAAAACATTTCAGAATCACTTGATTTAAAAATAACTTTTTTATCTCCACCCAAGGACATTTTTTTCAATGCTGTGAGAGAAAGAGAGAAACATCCATGTGAGAGAGAAACATTGATTGGTTGCCTTTCTGTATGCACCCCGACTGGGTCTGAAACCCACAACCTGGGTATGTGCCCTGACTGGGAACCAAACTTGTGACCTTTCAGTCCACAGGACAATGCTCTAACCAGCTGAGCCACACCACCTAGGGCCAGAATTGCTTGGTTTTATAATGTATTTCTTTCTCTAGCCAGATCATATGGCTGAGCTCACAATTTTTAGATATCTGTCCTTTGAACGAAATGCATTCATCATTTCCTCCCACGTATTAAGAAAGTTCTACCCAGCAACCCCTTGCCACACCCAGCAAAGGTCTGGGCTCCACTCAGCCACTACTCATCCAGGTGCTTAACCCTCTCTCCTGATTCTTACCCTTCTGGGGCCTTCATCAGAGTCAGAGATATTGTGTGTCTACTTTATTCACAACTATGAAGAATCAACTACAGCCAACTGAGCATTTAGAAGACATCATTCTAGGGTGTCTATAAATAATTTCTCATTTCACCTTCACAATAGCACTGGGACATGGGAATTACTACCATTTCTACACCTGGAAAGGGAGACTGAAAGTTTAGGTAACTTAGCCATGCTAAGAAACTGGCGCAGCTCAGATTAGAAGCCAGGTTTGAATTGCTTAGCCCAGTGTTTTTGCCGGTAACTAAATTACCGCTATTTATATATATATATATAACAACTCCTAAAACCTTCACTGAAGGCATTGGTGGGTGACTCGAGTGTTTTCTGAAGTGTGCTGATGTATCCTTGTCTGGTTTTTGATATTTAGAGAGGTAAGAGACCAAGCACAGCCAATGGAAAAGGCAGGAGAAAAGGTGCTGGAGGAGATGAAGACTCTGCGGGCCAAAGCTCTCAACCCATACCTGATTCTAGAATAAAAATCAGTAGGTCAGTTCCTCTTATTTGTTTTCTGTAGGTCACTGTGATCCTTAGTGTCCATTTATGTTCTAGCCATTTTGGGAATTAAAATTTCTAAAGAAAAAAATTGAAATGTAGATGATGTATATATTTTCAACTTATAATTTTACTTTTTAAAAATAACATGTCATTAGTAAGACGGCAATGTTTAAAGCTTCTTGGTGTGAGATTTCCTGCTGGCACAAAGACTTCCCCGAGCATGGCACGAGCCTCTGTGATAAAAGGCTAGGGCCAGGTGGTCAGAGTCTTTTGCAGGGGTGGTACCCAAGAGCCAGAAGGAGCAAGGGTCTGGGGAGGGGGTACTGCCCCACCTCTGCACAGAACCAGTCCCTCCACCCCTGAACATCTCCGACTTTCACTTTGGCGCCATTCCTGGAGAGATCAGCCTTGGTGAGGACCCCGGCCCCCCAAGTAGTATGTGATGGCAGACACCAGCGAGGGGGGATTGGAAATGGGCAGGACATTGTGGGTTTGGAGCCAGTTTCGGAGCAAACTGGTTTCAGAGAAACTGGAAAAACATCGCTCTGGGAACTCTCGGAAGCACCCGGGGAAGATCGTGGCCATGCGGCCAGGAGTCCATTCAAACGTGTCGGTGAAAGCAGACCTTTGATTCTGTTTGTTAACATGGCTTCATTCACTTGCATGAGCGTTTGAGCTACATTGTAACAACCCATAATTATCCAAATATGTTTGGATGTATTCCCTCCATTATTTTTATGCATACATTTGAATTGCTGATATCAGACTATACATACAATTTTAAAAGAGCTCTTCATGAACTTATTGATTCTGACATTTTTCTGGGATTTCTTTTTTCATCATGAAACCAAAACCAAGACCAACACCATCCCAGCCCATGTGCGAAATAGAAGCTTTTATCACTCAGTTACGCACCAGGTCCCTGTGGGAAACGCCCTGGGAAGGCAGAGGGAGATGCCAGCAATGGGAGGCGGAGCCCAGTTGCCACTCCTCAAAACTAGGTTTGCCAGATACAATAGTTCCCAGTTAAAATTGAATTTCAGATATACAACAAATAATGATTTAGTTTAAGTATGTCCCAAAAGCATATGTACTATTTGGGACATATTAAACTAAAAAAGTAATCCATTGTTTATCTGAAATTCATGTTTAACTGAATCTGGCAACCCTACTCAATACCCAATGGTCTTTTGAGAGATAATGTATGAATGGATATTGAATGAATGGGGGAGAGGCAGTATCTGACACGGGAGCTGTGTGTGAGGCATGAAGCAGACTTTCCACCCATTTAGCACAGTTAGTTTTCCGTGGTACCCAACATGTGCCAGGCCCTCTGCTGACCCATAAAGGGACTGCTCCTTCAATCCTCACACCCTCCCCAGAAAGAGGCTATATCACTTCTTTTCCCCACTAGAGAAACCCAAGCGTCCTGGAAGTCACGTGATTCCCTAGGCTGGTGAAGATTCATAAGGCCTGTGTGACTTTGAGGCCTGGGCAGAATCAGGAAGGGATTTTTTAGGCACCCAGAACTTAGGGCCAGTCAGCTATGCTGGGCAAGAGGGGCATTTGGAGACAGGGACACTCCCTGCCACCGCCTGAACACGCCGGTCTTCCCTCAAGGTCGCCCACAGCAGACGCCATGTGTTCTCTTTGCTGCCGCCTCCTCCTCATCCCATTCCTCCTTTTTTAAGTTACAAATTTGTCCCACATTATCAGCTTACGGCAGCAATTTTCAACCTTTTTCATCTTATGGCACACACAAACTACTAAAATTCTGTGGCACAACAAAAAATATACTTTTTGCTGATCTGACACCAAAACAAGGTACAATTTTGATGTATTCACTGTTGGCTGCTGTCACTTTTTTATTTGACAGTCTAAGGGAAAAGAGGTCAGTGGCCCTGACTAAATAGTCAGGTGTTGCATGTTTTAAAAAAACTTGTGGTGCACCAGTGTGCTGGTTGAAAATTTCTGACTTAAGGGATAAAATGAGGTCACTTTACTTTTACTACTCAAAGTTCAAAATTTATCTCCCATCTCACCTATAACAAAGAATAGCATACTTGCCTTTCAGGGGCTAAGTTTCTTCCCAGGATAAGCCCAAGTGCCCCAGGGGGCCACACACTGCCCAAGAGGCAGGTCCTGATGATCACTGAGGAGCCCTGGGCTTTGGCTGCCCCAGCAGGGGGTGTCTCTGCAGTCTGTGGGGACAAAGGCTCAAGCCACCACTGCTAGTCAGCAGCCACTCCATGCCAGTGCAGGCCTGGGGGATGGCACATGTGCACACATGTGGATAGCTGGACAAATTTCCCAGGGTCAAGAGACCAGAGGAAGAGGCTGATACCTCTATCGTCACTTTAAGAGCTTATTAAGGACCCCAATAAATGCAGTTTAAAAGTTTTTTTAAAAAAAGAAAGAAAGGTAACATGTAGGGGGGAAAACACGAAATAAAAGAGTATGGTTCAATACATGTTCACAGTGTGAGCATACCTGTATAACCAAAAATAAACTTTATGAAGGGGACTTACGTACATACCCGGCTCATCCCAGGTGGCCCCAGGCTCCACGGACAGCCTCTGCACCTCATGGCAGGCGCTGAGGGTTACATACAGTAGAAGTGTCAGGAGAGATCCGGGTGCTGGAGCCTAAGCAACCTCAGACAAAGGGAAACTGCCTATCAAGCTTCCCCAGGGTGGGCCGTTGGCCTGTTTCAGGAACCAGCACAAACCAATACAGTGCTGGGCCCACAGGAGGAGTCAGATGGTCTCCGAAGAGATTTAGAAGCATAACCTTGGTTCTGCTGCACACCTAGGGGGCAGATCCAGCAGTGCTCAGGCAGTGGGCATGGCAAGGAATAGACTTTCCCCTACAACAGGTGCACACACATGTCCACAAAAATGTACACTCACACCCACACAAAATTCAGAGGAGTCGCTGAGTGCCACCCAGAAGCCAGGCACAGAGCCAGTCCGGGAAGGAACACTACTACAAGCCTGCCTGGGGCAAGTGGTACACGCCACTGACAAACACCAGATTTTACACATGTATGATGTTAGGTTGTGAGAAGTGCTGTAAAGGAAGACTGAAATATGGTAAGGGTAGAACAAGTGGCCTCCCAAAGCCTATAAGAGGAGGTGACACTGAGCAGAGACCCAAGGAAGGCAGCAGCAAGTCACTGGGGCTAAGCTGTCCAGGCCGAGGGACGGCAGGAGCAGAGACCCTCAGAGGAAGTGTGCTTGGCCCCCTAAAGACCAGTGAGAAGGCCCGGGGGCTGAGTTGTGGTGAGCTGAGGGGAAGGCGAGGCACAAATGCAAAGGTGGCTGGGACAGGTCACGTGGGATCTTGTGGTCAAGAGTCGGGCCTTGGCTTTGAGATTTCATGCTAAGTGAAATGGGGAGCCTTTGGAGAGTTTTGAGCGGGGGAGTAACATGAGCTATTTTCTGTTTTGAACAGACTTTATGAGCCTCTGTGGAGAGCTGACCATATGGAGCAGGGGTGAAAAAAGGAGACCGTGAGGGAAATCTGGCACGAGAATGTTCCAGTCAGAACTCCTGCTGTCTGGCACCAGGGCCTTTTTTGAGGATAGCTGCTCCAGCGGCTCATCTCAGGGTCAGACATCTTGTGACACCAACAGAGGAAAACAAGCGTGGGTGCTCCGGGCTGGAGCGCTGGGGCAGCG